>OOFB01039948.1:9977-22038 GCA_900323305.1 Trachyrincus murrayi
CCACCACACATGCACACACACACGCACGCACGCACGCATGCAGACATACACACACACACACACACAACAATTAGGGAAGGTATATGTGGACTAAACTCTTACTTATTATATCGTTAAAAGTGAGACTGCCTGAAGCAAAATGCATTAATAGTAATACTGTCTGGTAATATCATCACTACAAGTGAAGCAAAGTACATGCAAGCCATATATAGCAGCTAAGTGGCTATCCAGTATATGGTTGGATCATAAAATGTATATTACACGGCTTATAGGCATTTACGTATTCTACTCCTGCTGCTGTGATGCCTTCTATCACAGGACGCAGTATTAGTAGGAAACCTTCTACAGTTCTACTGGTGGTGGCGTCTATCCGTGAAATGTGCTGTAAAAATGTGATTCATCGCCAGTTATCACCATAGCCATATTCTTTCAGTCACACAAACATGTTTGAACGCAGACGCACGCACGCACACACACGCACACACACACACAGAGTTTAATACGGTGTTATCACATGCTTGTTATGAGACAGATCGCTAAGAGTGATGTTAGAAGCAATCATTTAGTACTAATGAGCCATATCATCTCTTTGGAATTCAAATACCTTAATGAGTTTACCCCTCCTCCACTCGACCCTCTGTTCCCTTCCTACAAGCCCCCTTTCCTTCCCTGGCCCTTCAGCACAAGTCCAATACATTTCCTGACCCGTTAACATGAATACAGTACATATACAATAATAGTTGAATTCTTGAATGCACCTCATGCATTCCATTGACACTAATCTGGGACCCAGCAGTCCTACTGTGCTACAGCAGAACTTCTGGAGGGAGGCGACGCAGAGCCTGGGCCGGAAACCAAAGGGGCGGAGTTACGCCTTGTTTCCTGTTTCATCACGGAGATATTCTACTGAAGAGATTCGCGCGAGGGGATGAAGCTTTCAGAAGGGGAGTGTATTTATACAGTGGCCAGTCTACAAGGTGTAGATTTGAAACCTTTACAGACACTTTCTAAGAATGTCGGTGGATATTTTAGCTTCTCTTCCCACCGGGAAAGGGTTACTAGTGCTGGCCAAGTTTGTGTTCGCTGTTAGCCAGTTACGGGGTTACAGAGCCCTGCCTCCAGCAACATGATTGGTCGAAACAAATATGAAGCAAAAGGAATTGAAATGCCCAATTCAGACTGATTTGTCCAATCAGCCGATCCATCACTGCTGTGTTTGTCCAAGTGTGTGTGCGTGTGTTCAGGTGCGTGCGTGTGTGTGTGTGCAGACCTCCTTCCATGGTGCGTGCGGTGGCCCACTCTGACGTTACGTGGCCTGCTGTGTTAACACTCGCCACCCTCATCTGATAGGTGGAAAACGGCTGCAGACCAGTAATGATGGCACTGCTCTCTGGAGGCTGAACCATCTTCCTATTGGTCCCCCTGTTGCGGTCAGATTCTTGCCAACCGGAACTCATAAACACCCTCTTTTCATTGGCTGGACTGCTGAGGCTTTGCGTTTCCATTGGCCCTCGTAGGAAAACCTGGTACTGCGTAATGACTCCTGTGAAACATGGAGTTCAAGTGTCATGTTATTAAAGGTGCAATGTGTACGATTATTAGTTTAAAACATTCAAAAGTGAACTACAATCATCAACAGAACGTGAAGAAATAACAGTTTTGACGTTATGTCAAAGACGTCTATGTATTGTGTTGCAGAGATATTTACTTAAGTTAGCTGCTAGCCCAGCTAGCACTGGCCCGTACCGTCTGGTAATACCACTTTGTACCGCAAGAGGCGATTGCCATCAATGCAGAGTCCAGTCTGCCCTCGCTCCAACATGAGAGGATGAAGAGGTAGCGCTGCCCAGAGGGCGTATTCTAACCTCTTGTCAATCATGTTGAAGGTGCAGCCCCCGGTTAGACCATTTAAAGACAGGTAGTCAATGAATGGAACAGTAAACACAACGACGGCTGAAGCTCTTGGCAAGCAACCATTATCACCACCACCACCACTACCCGCTCCCAGGCAAGAAACCACGTTCGGCGGCAAAGAAAATAAATGATAGAAATAAGAAGCAAAACAAGAGTTAACATTGGCGTTGCTTTCCACCGCTGGAGACAGCTCTTGCTGAGTAAAGGAATGAGGTTTGATGCTGAACTCACAACGTTTCTCCTAGACTGGTAAGTGAACATACAGTATATAGCTTATAAACTTGACGACGCCATTGCACCGATTAATTGTAACCAGTAAGCTGTACGCTATATTCATTCGGGTGATGCGATTGGGGGGAAGGGGGAGGGAGGAGGAGGGACCAAAGACCTGTGGGAGGGGCTGTGCATTTCCTTGTTTCTTACAATAGGGGTGGTCACCACAACTTTCTGGTAATACAGTATGCTGCCCCCTATTTGTTTGTTTGAGTGTGGAGGACTAATTCGACAGTTGGTCAAATCGTACACGTCGCACCTTTAAATCATGAAAGGACAATGACATAATATGTGGAATGTAAAATACAAATCTGAAACATGGCAAATGATGTCAGATACAGTAGAAGTACCTATACGTTTATATCAAATTTTGTTTATATCAATCAACGTACTAACTGTGGATATTAAAATATGTTTAAGACTGTCTATAGATACAGTTTTGTCTTTTGGGGTTGTGTAAAAAAAGCTCATATGACCAGTAAGTCTGGCTTGGCCCTGTGTGACCCTCTGTGGAAAACATCACTAAGTCTAAGCTTGCACTGTTTGGCTCTCTCGTGAAAAACTGGCTATTACATTAATCTGAAACACTCAATTCCACTTGTTAATAGGAGAGTGGCTGAGCTGGGTTTGAACGGGGACAGCAGCGAAACAAACACACAATGGTGGACTTAGAGACCCACTAAGGAACAGCTGAATATGGTAACAAGTACTAAACAGTTTGAGAAGGTGCATCATTTCCAGCAAGTTTCCACACAGTGAAGATACCGCTAAAATAGTTTATTGTAAATTTGTCAGGAGACAAAATTTATTTGCATTTATTCACAAATTCGTTTTTTTAATATATGTTCTTACTGTTGTTCTGTTAATTAAAGCACATTTGGACCAATTAGGCCCTTTTTAGTATTGAAAAAGGTTAGGGATATCCAAAATGTAAACCTAAATTCTAGACCATCGCCAAATTGCCCCAGTAACTGAAGTGGATTTCAGATAGCTAAAATTTAGTTGAGGATGCATTAGTTTAGACTGAGAATGCATTCAGATCAGTAGTACACCTTAGATATAATCTTCTGTTTGACAGTGGCCCTGAGAGATAGTGGTAGATAGAGACAGAGACAAAGAGAGAGAGAGAGAGAGAGAGAGAGTTGCAGGGTGAAAAGCTTCGAACAATCCTGAACCTATGAGCCAACACATAACTCCCAGGATTGATCAAAAGCCACTAGTGATATATTTG
Source organism: Trachyrincus murrayi (assembly GCA_900323305.1). Taxonomy (NCBI): domain Eukaryota; kingdom Metazoa; phylum Chordata; class Actinopteri; order Gadiformes; family Macrouridae; genus Trachyrincus; species Trachyrincus murrayi. Next base: position 13,396 of record OOFB01039948.1, read on the forward strand.
TGTCCTTACACGTCTGTCAGTGCATATGTGTGCGTGTGTGTGTGTGTGTGTGTGTGTGCGTGTGTGTGTGCGTGTGTGTGTGCGTGTGTGTGTGACGACCCCACCCCTCCCTGCTCCTCCTCCCTGTATACATGTCAAGCATGTTGGTTAAACATTGCCAATCCAACCAGTATAAAGGCACCGGTACCGTTGGGTTGCTCGGGGGGTTCCCATGTAAGATGCATGGTGTGGGGCCCGGAGACATTGACCCTGGGTGGGGGCTGGTTGCTGGGTGGAGCTGGGGCTGTACGGAGGGACAGAGGACGGGTGGAGGAACACCCGCCAGCAGAACAGGCCTATAGAGAACAACACACACACACACACACACATACATACAATTACTTTGTGCCCTATCCTTGTGAGTCTTAAATGTAATTGAATTAAATGACATGTAATTGAATCGTGAATTCACTTGATATGCTTAGTATTTCAACACAACCTACCTCCAGGGTGAAGGTGTAAAGGGTGAAGGGCTTGAGTCCGGCTGCTGTTGCCTCCGTAGACAGGCTGCTGTGGTGGACTGTGCGCTTTCCACTGCTGGCCTCAATGGAGGAGAGCACAAATCTATAGGGTGGATATGGAGAAAATGATTGTATTGCTTATTAAACGGCAGGAAATATGGCATTACAGCACCACAGGATTTGGTGGTATTGTCCGTTCCTTGTGGAGAAAATACACTTGTCCAGTTGTTCTTGGAAAAAAAAGCTGTGGCTCCATCTGCCACTCTCTCTCTCTCTCTCCGCTGCCCTACCTCTCCACTGGGCCGGCGTGGCTCCGTGGTCTGGTCCAGTTGAAACTGGCGCTGGCGTGGCCGGGGCTGCCCAGCAGCTTCAACTGGAGCTGCTTGGCGTCCGGCACAGCGGCCAGAGTCTGGTAGCTGACCGCCACGCTCTCCGTCTGGCCGGCCACGCTGCTCGTCCGCAGCCAATAGGAGTAGCTGGTGTATGGAGACAAGCCAGTGTCCTCGAACGATGCAGGGCCTGAGTAGATGAGAGAGGAGGTGTGTGTGTGTGTGTGTGTGTGTTGAGAAAGGAGGGTACAGTTTTAGGAAGGACAGATAAAGAGGAGAAGATGAAGAGGATGCATCAGAAGAGAAGATCAGTATCAGGGTTACATAAAGAGGAAAGAGGATCAAGAGAAATGTATTCAGAACAAATATGTTTTTTCTACTTAATGTATGTGTCATTATTATGTCATCTATTTATGTGTGTGTGCGTGTGTGTGTGTGTGTGTGTGAGACATGTGGGTACTTACGGTAGGGGTGGTGGCTCTGGAGGCTGTACACGGGCAGAGTGTCCCTCAGCAGGGTGTAGTTGAGTCTGTGGGAGTTGGGGGAGTCAGGGGGGAGCCACGAGAGACGGATGGAGGAGAAACCGAGGACCAGACCTGATGGTGGGGGCTGCTGAGAGGGTGCTGGAAAACAGAGAGAGAACGCCATGTTTATATATGGTGTGCGTGCGTGCGTGCATGTGTGTGTGCGTGCGTGTGTGTGTGTACCTTTACTGCAGCCCAGATGGTTGTCAGGGTCCATGTGACTGGCCCCAGGTAGACAGAGGTTACACTCGTCTCCAGTCACCAGGGCTTTACACACACACACTCCTGTGTCCGGGTGGCAGGACATGTGGACGCTGCCCACTGGATCACATGCACACGGCTGGCAGCTGTCGCGGGGGAACATGTGACGAAAAATACCAGTTATACCAAATAGCTAAAACTAAATACATTTTAAGAGAAAAGAGTTATAAAAGACATACACAATAAATTTAAAAAAAGACATTTCACACAACCCAGACAACCCAGAAAGAAAGTGGATGCTCTCTACTTCTACTGCACTCCACTAATCAGTTATGTACCCCTGTACCCCTCCAAGCTGAGAGCTTGTATGAGGTGTGTGCATACATACGCCTGTGTGTTTGTGAGGTGTTGGATCTGCACCTTAACACTCCGGGGAAGACGTTAACAAACGCTACACCACCCTCTCTAGCTGCTGAACTAACGCAGCCCAAACCCCTCGCAGTTCCCCCTTCAGACTCGGTGAGAGTGAGAGAATGTGTGTGTGTGTGTGTGTGTGTGTGTGTGTGTGTGTGTGTGTGTGTGTGTGTGTGCGTGTCACCAGTTAAGCGTTACCTCCACTGGGACTGGCCAAAGGGTACCCAGTCGCCCAACAACCTCACACCCTCACACACACACACAAATACACGCACACACAAAATACTTGCCAGTTATTATGCTATTAAGTGCTTTCTTCATACACTAACACCATACTTTTCAGAAAGAGTTAAAGGCCAACACTCATAGCTAAAAAATCAATTACACATTTCCATTACACAAAAACACACACATACATATACACACACACACACACACACACACACACATATTCACATATTTCTTTTCTCATTCCCTGTCTCACCATTTCTTTCACAAACACCCATACGCCCACACTAATGCATAAAATGACATGAAACACATAAATACACACCTCTACACGTAGTGAGGCCTTAAAACACCATGTGAACTCCTGCCCTCCTCAAGTAGACAGATACACACACACACACACACACACACACACACACTCTCCCACTGGCCTAGACAGACAGAGGCAGAGTTCTCTGCCACTCTCAGTGACTTGACCTTCACATCAGTCTCAAGGAGAGAGGAGACACCAACATTACCCTGTTTTCCCTCTTTTCATGAACCTCAAAATGTGTGTGTGTGTGTGTGTGTGTGTGTATGCATGTATGTGTGTCTGAACCCTTGAAAACATTTTTTTCTGATAAAGAAGTCAGACATCAGTAGTTCTCTGACCCTGGACTCTGACTCTGTCATTAAATAAGTGGTTGAGTGGGTTTACTCTGTGACTGCACAACTCCTGAGGGACTGCATGTATTTCAGACGTGAATATGCTGGGTAGGGATGCAGGAAATACCTAAAAATTATAATCGAATACACGGCCCAAATCTCAGCGAGAACTCCGCCGAACCCGGGCCGGCGACTACACGTTGGTGAACGAACCTATTTCATACAGCCTCTCAACAACAATGTGTGACCGCACAACGGTGAAGTAACGTAATGTAGTTGTAAGATGTCGGAAAAAAATTACTACGAAACGATTTTTGATTACGATATTTTTGTAATCTTTCACGATTTGCTTGACGAGTACTGTTTCCCACGTAGCGTAATCTCGAGAACATACCGGTAGCTACCGTCACGGTGGATGTCTTCATGTCATAACTATCTGAAAGAGGAGCTTCCTGTCTCTCCTCCCTGTGTGAAGACTGCTCAGTCACAGCCAGAATCCCTCCTTAATGTTTCGGCACTGGCGAGAACAGCAGTCAGCCAAGGTCAGTGTCTCTCTTTCTCTCTCTCCCTAACACACACACACACACACAAGGTGTATCTTGTCTATTTAAAAGACAGTTTACGGATAGGCAGGAAGACATATGACGAACACATGTTAAAAGCTGCTTTGACCTTCGCCATTCCTGTCTTCCCCTGCAGGTTATCTCATTCACACAGCCACATGGGCAAACAACCTGCTGTACAGCCCCTGCATGACTAGTCCATTAGCTGCACACTCACACACTCACCGCGACTGACTCATGAGTGTGTGTGCGTGTGTGTGTGCGGGTGTGCGTGCATGCATCTGTGAGTTACCTGCCCAGGCCAGGGTTGAATCCATGGTACATTTCACGGCACTGGTCACAACGGCGTCCACCCACTGAGGGGTGGGCACAGGGGCACCGGCCGGAGTGGCCCTCGCACCGCGGCCGCAGGGCCCCGGTGGGGTGGCAGTCACACTCCGCACACTGCCCCCCCTCGAGGTAAAAACCTGCACAATCACACACACAATGATGCACGTAAAGGGCTCGGTAGGCCGGACAGATGGGTGGTTGGACGGGTGGCTGGTTGGATGTATTGTTTAGACGGGTTGATTCAAATACTTTGATCAAGAATAATTTGGCAAACTGTTGTTTCTCTTCTAAGCAATTCTGAGAAGTAGCAGCAGCAGATTTGATTATTTTTTGGCAACATAAGAACGTTATCCTCCAAGGAACAAGACCTGTTGTAATACATTGGCAGCTTAGAAAATGAAATCAGCCAATGGCATGACAGGATATTAAAGAACAAAGGAACGGCATTGGCATGTGTGTTTCCTGTCTCGGCTTTAGCACGGAGCTGGTGCTTTTATGGTCTTACTTCATTTTGGGTTATTTGGGAGAGTACTTCTCTCCATTGCCCTTTCTTCATTTCCCATCTCTCTCTTTAGGGTAAACCATCCGTCTAGTAAGTCCAACTTTGCTGATGGTTCATATTCACCATTTACACAATACAGCATCTGTTACTTGTGGTCCACCGAGACCGGCCGCGAGATTCATGGACATAAACGCGTGCGCACACAACACACAATGACAGCCTCGGCTAACAACACCCACAGCTAATGTGTTGTTGTTTTTGGACCTGGCATGAAAAGAACAATCAAGGATTGGACAACTGGCAGAATTCTGACTGCTGTGCACACGCGTGCACGCAGCACAAAATCTTATTCTTAGAGGACTGCCAAAATCTATCTTTTGTCTTTACACTTTCTACTCTATTCACCCTATATCCACGCATGTATTTAAATAAAATGTATTGAATTATTCATTATTTTATATCATCAATTATTAGTGCAATTAGACAGTTGTTTTCATGCAGCCTTTCATTAATTAAAACACACACACACACACACACACACACACACACACACACAACCACAGTCGCACAGTCCACACACACACTAACTTACCAGGTCGGCAGCTACTGCAGTCTCGCTGGTGGTGTGTGTGGAGACACACACACTGTCCGGTGGTGCTGTGACACACCGTGCCCTCCACCGCCCCCCTGGGGTCACAGGTGCAGGGGACGCAGCCCCGGGGCCCTCCCTCTGGTGGGGCCCCCACAACAACATTAGCATCAGCAGCAAGGAGGGGAGGAGAGAAAACGGCACATTATGAATTTAGGGCTATTTCCCACATAAAGCATCCCTGCGGCACCTCGCAGCTATGATTTAACAGGCGATTGCTAATGTGTGGCAAGGGGCCCTCGAGTGAAGGCCGAGGGGGCCGGCGCTCGAGAACGGGCGAGGTGGAAGTGGTCTCCAGCCGGGGGGGGGTGGGGGGGGTTGGATATGAATGCTATGGGTACCATGTCATTTATGGGCACAAATAAATCAGCAGTTCATGTTTATTTCAACAGGTATGAAACATTAGCAAACGTCAAGTGTGTTTATTGCTAATGTGTGTTTGCTCCCAATGACATGAGATGCACGGGGAGATAGGAATGATGTTGTAATTTAACATTGTATCAACATTCACAACTATCTAGTATCTTACCAGGAAAGTATTTCTAAAAAAAAGTGTTTCTTGTCGGTGTCCTTCAGCAACATTGTTTTTCACACGTCTCCCCTCTCATCTACAAAAGCTGGTAATTTAACATTGTCCGTAGGGAGGATTCACAATGGCAATTTCATCTAGAACCAAAATGTGATCTAATCACATCACGTGATATTTAAACTCCAAAATGAGGCCTTGAGTGTGTGATGTCACTATATAAAAGGGTGGGGGGGGGGGGAGAGCGGTCTTTAAGGAGAGACACTACCAGATGTGATGTTCCACCCCCCCCCCACAGCCTTACCCTCTGGATGTGAACTGTTGTTGTAGTAGTAGTTCTGGGCACAGCGGGTGCACCGCGAACCCTCCACCCCCCCGCGGCACGGGCACTGGCCTGTCGCCGTGTGGCACACACCCCCTGGCACGGTGCCAGCGGTGTCGCACACGCACGCCAGGCACCCGAGGGAGTTGCGCCGGTCGAGGCTGTGGTAGCCACGGCGACACGAATCGCAGCGGAGGCCTTCCACGTTTTCCTGGATAGAGAGAGAGAGAGACGGTGACAGAGTGGTAGATGAAAGGAAAGTAAGCAGGAGTGCTACAAAAAGGGAACTGTTTAATATCAATGGGATATTAAATAGATCAGATAGTATATCAGGGAATATCTAATTCTCTCTAATGTAAGCTGCATTGTACTCTTTGTACATTTGCTGAAAAACCTCAAAATAATTATCGTAAAAAAAATGATACCTTTGCACAAGACCCTCTTCCGGCCAACTGCCCTCACCTTACACACACATTGTCCTGTGTGGGGATCGCACTCCGTCGGCCCCCCTACGGTTCCTTCAGCTGAGCAGTTGCAGGGGGCGCAGGATCCATCCAGGCCCAAACCGTAGGACCCCCTGCCACAGGAGCTGCAGCGCAATCCCCCCACCCCGGGCCTGCACTCACACTGGCCCCCCCGCTGCTCACAGTACGGACTCAGGGACACCAGGGGGTCACAGTCACATGGGACGCACCCATCGGGCCGGGACAGATTCCAGAAACCAAACTCACAGCGGTCACAGGAAAGCCCTGCAGGAGGTGAGGAGAGAGGGAGAGGAGGGGGAGAGGGGGGAAACAGAAATAAATTGGAAGTAGAGCACAACAAAAACAGAACAAAGAAAGTAAAGAGAGCAAAAAATATGAGAGAGGAGAAGGGAGTAAACAGCATGTTAACAACGCAGTCACAATGTGGCCTCAGCGTTTACTCTGTTGAGAGAGAGAGGGAAGGAGATACAGAACGAAAAATAAAGAGAGAGAGGGAAAGGGAAAGAAAGAGAGGGGGAGAAAGAGGAAGGGACAGAAAGAGAGAGACGAAAGAGAAAGAAGAGCGAGCGAGAGAGAGAGAGAGGGGGTGAGGGAGAAAGAAAGAGAGAGAGGGAGAGAAAAATATAGGGAAAACAAGAGAGGGAGAAAGAACGAGAGAAGAAAGAGAAGAGGGAGAGAGAAAGGAGAAGAGAGAGAGAGAGATGGTAAGGGAGAAGGAAAGAGAGAGAGGGAGAGAAATAGAAAGAGAGAGAGAGAGGGTGGGTGGGTGGGTGCTTGAACGGTTGTATAAAACTGCCATCATTAGGGCAAGGCCCTGTACATATGATGGATCACTCACCTAAGGCCAAACACTTAATTTTACAGGGGGGAAATAAATAAATTAAACAAGTACAAGAAAGGAATGGGGGGAGAGGAAAAAAAAGGAGAGGTGGACGTTTGAAAAAACTGTAGAAGGAATATAAAAAGAAAAAATATCTGCAACTGAAGCAAATAATGGCCAGACCATTTCACTACAAAACACGTACACTCCTCGTATCTCTGTAATGAATTGATTATTACTGTTAATATTACTGCTTGGTATTGTTACTTAAAATAGGATTACAATAACTGTGTTGTCATCAGACACGGCACAGATAAAGCGTCTATGTCTCAAACAGAAGCGCGGGGCTCAACATGCTTGTTACGCCATGATATGTCGAGCAGGATGAGCAGGGCTCATTTGAATATGCCATACGTATTCCATGACAGGCAATCTGTCCCTAAATGGAAGCCTGGGGCAAACAGTCATCACAGCCACATACGTGTGTGTGTGTGTGTGTGTGTCTGTGTGCATGCATGTGTGCGTGTGTGTGTGTGAGAAATGTGTAAGTCTATGTTCATTTCTGTGAGTGCATGAGCGTTTTGGACCTATACATACCATGTATAAATGTGCATGTGTGTTCGGCACATGGACTCTGTGTCTCAAAATGGTCCATCTGCTTTCAATGGACTTGACAGCTATGAAAGCATTTCTTTCAAAATATAATGTTAACCAGTGTGTCCATGTGGTGTAACAGAGACACTTGTGTTAAAGAGGAGATGGCCAAGGGGCAGCGGGGCCTGGCGCTACAGCATGTAGAGACACTATGAGCCCCATCTTATTTAATGGTACATTTTTATAGAACAGCATAGATCATAGAGAACAGACCCATACGTGATGTATAACATAGCAGAGCATAACTAGAACATACCTACATATATTATGTACAGTCTAATTATGTGCGTGCACGTGTGCATGTTTGTGTGTGTGTATGTGTGTGTGCATGCATACGTGTGTGTGTGTGTGTGTGTGTGCACGTCGTCGGGGATGTAGCCCAGTCCTTTTATCAGTAGCCAGCCGGCTAACAGCCCCATGCATCACCATTTCAAACACTATTATGTACACACTGCACTTTGGCACCATGTTACGTGCGCACGCACACGCGCGTGTATATGCACGCGTGCGCGCGTGTGTGTGTGTGTCAACTGGATCCTTATGAAGCGTGTGTCACCACACACACTCGGTATCAGCTTGGCGGTAATAAATTGCCATAATCAAATCTCATTTCAGAAAAATACCTGTGGGAACGACCAAACAAACAAGGACAGAAAAAAGAAAGCGGGGCCTTTGAGAGAAAAAAAAGTGTGAAAAATATGAGGGGCTGAAGCAGTTTGTACTAATCAAGTTGGCAATAAATTAGAGAATTAAACAGCAAATAACCCTTGACAGCATGCAGCACAGTCACTTACTCACACACACACACACACACACTCAGAAATATGCACTCACACACACACACACGCACACACACACACACACACACACACACACACACACACACACAGGTCCCATCCATTGTTCTGGATGGAACCTCGCACACCAGACCCCACCAATAGCAGCTGTCAA
>OOFB01039948.1:22383-37383 GCA_900323305.1 Trachyrincus murrayi
ACACACACATACACACACACACACACAGAAATATACACTCACACACACACACACACACACACACACACAAATATACACTCACACACACACACACACACACACACACATACACACACACACTCACAAAAATGCACTCACACACACACACACACACACGCACACTCACACACACACACACACACACACACATGCAATTGAACACATACGCTGACACGAATGTACACAAGCACACACACACACACACACACACACACACACACACACATACATACAAAGGCACATAACTGCCTAATGCACTTCAAACACAACCAAACTCTTCCACGTCAACACGCACAATAGACACACACAAATGCACACACACAGACAGGCTTTGTCACTCTCTCTCACACACACACACACACACACACACGTGCACGCACTTACACACACAATCAACCTACACGCAAAAAAGACCCTTGACGGCAGGGCTTAGCAATAACCATGATGCGTTGAGTGAGCCTAGGAGCGCGGGTTAGTTTTACATTTCATACGAGCCAGCTCTTCAAAGACACACAGGGGAGAGAGTGAAACCGTTTATCACAAAGAGACGCAGAACGGCTGGGAAACGAGCAGACAAGCCTGTTTATTTTCAATGGTCAACTACTTTAGTGTGTGCCTGTATGTGAGTGTGTGTGTGTGTTAAACTAGTGTCTACGCAAAGCTACACAAAGTCAACGTGGTCCAAGTGATCAGAATCATTTTGATAAAATAGTTCAGAATGTTTGAAGATGCATTATAACTTAAATATCATAAATACAGCTTAATACGCAGTAAAGTAATACGGTGCTGTCACACAATTATAGAGAATGTATTTCTTTGCCTTTGAATGGTTCATCAGTGCAGGTCGACAGTGGGTGTACCTGTGACGTGGGGCTTGCAGTGGCACTGTCCAGTGTGCTGGTCGCAGGTGGCGCGGCCCACATGAGGCCCACGTGTGATGCCCGCTTCACTGCAGTTACAGCGGACACAGCCCTGGGGATGCCAGCTCTGGAGGTCAAACCAGCCTGGCAAACAGTCCGCACACTGACGGCCTGTCACTGCAGCCTTACACCTACACTGGCCCCCTACCTGAGAGGGTGAGGAAGAGGGAGAGAGAGGGAGAGAGAGGAAGAGGGAGAGGCAAAGTGAGGTAACGAGAGGGAGATTAAGTGATTTAAAAATTTAAAAAAAGTAAAACAAATAGAGAACAGAACTAGGAGGATGGTTGATAGTTTGATGAAAGAAATGTGTATTGCTTCTTACATTCAGTTTTCAGTCCTTATGACTACAGACTTATCTTCTGAGGAATTTTAATCGACTAAGCGGCTGAGGAACCAAGGGTGCCGAGGTAATTGGGTATTGGAAAGGATGTGTCTGATAGGTTATTTTTCAGATTTATGCAAATTAGTGCCCGCCTACTCGCCTAGGAATTGATTCTGAATTTGTCATCCGGCCACTCTATCGACAACACACTGTTTGTGTGTTTGATTCGTTTTAAATTGTGTTATCTATGTTTAAACACAGTGTGTGTGTGTGTGTGTGTGTGTGTGAGTGTGTATGCGTGCGTGCGTGTGTGTACCTGGTCACACTCCATGCTGCCGTTAAGTGTCCCCGCAGTATTGCAATTACAAGGCTGACACACATCAACTGAACCAGCATCAGCTCCTTCAAGCTGGTAAAAGTTACTTCTGCACAGCTCACAGTTCTTACCTGGCAGAGGGACAGACAGACAGACAGACAACAAGTTACAACTTCTCAGTATTATGAAGTATTATGAAAAATATGTATAACAAGTATTTGTGTTCATTTCAATTCCTTTTATGGTTGATTATCTAGCTAGCGTGGTAAAATCATGAAAACTGTGCAACAAAACATCTGAAAAACATTACGAGGTAAGTTCAACTCAGGAAAAGTTTAGCACCAAAAGAACTGTTATGCAGTACCAATTGTGTTATGCATGCAGTTGTCACAGACTCCGCCCCCGCCTCTGTAGTGCTCGCCCGGTTGGTCGTCAGCGTTGACATCATAGTGACAGGAGCGGGCGTGACTGTTGCATTGGCAGGGCCGGCAGCTCATTGGCTGGAACTGACCACTAGAACGGAAGGGCTTGTCGTTGTAGAGTGGGACACAGCGCTCGCACTAAAGTAAGAAAAACACATGGATTGGTTTAAGTACACACATATGTAGTGGTAAAAATATAATTGTAGCAAAAAATTATCTATTTGACCATTTAGCGATTAGTGCTTGGCTGTACTATATGTCTGGTGCACTGTGCATGCACTGTTAATGTAAAACTCTAGTATTGTGTATTTGTATGTGCACACTGAAAAATGTGCCCTTCATCAGTTAAATGTACAATTTACCAGAACAAATACAATGATGTGGAAGAGAAATACCAAACAAATAAGAAATAAAGCAGACATTGAGAACACTACAGCATTACTAAAGGTGCTGTAGGTAAGATTTAAGAGCTGAGAGTGTAATTTGTTAGAAATGCCACAGCCGTCCGTTCAACTATTAGTGAGTGAAATGCGCTGTGAGAATATCTGTGTCGAGTTGACTGCGCCTGCCTCTGTATGAGATAGTTGCCCTGACCAATCGGGGCATCTCTTCCCTGATTGGTTCGGGGGGGAACACTTTTTTGATGTTTAGTTTCAAAATCTTGCTCCCGTCTTTTCTGCTCTCTCTTTACAACTCTCACATCTTAACCTACAGCACCTTTGAGATAACATAAATTAATGATATGCCGTCTTTTTAACCTCACATTCACTCATTCACCCATTCCAGGAGGTGTCATGAGCCGAGAATCAAACCAGCAACCTTCCAATGTGCAGACGACCTGCACTACTTCCTGATCTACTGCCACTCTAAAAAAAGTACATTTACAATAATGTTGTGACTGTACACACACACACACACACACACACACACACACACACACACACACAGTACTGCTTAGGGAAATCAGGCTGCTAATGAGGACCGACTTGCAACAGCCAAGCCTCTGACACAGGCCCACTTTCATGTCAAAATAAGCATGTCAAGGTGTATGTAGGGGAGGGAGGTGGGGGGGTGGAAAATAGGAAGGAGTGAAAAATGAAAAATGCTTCTGTAGCAGCAAGCATGGAGAGGCGAGAAACATAGAGCGAAGGCCCTTTGATTTTGTTCAGCAGTCAGTACAAATTATGGTGGACAAGGGGGGCTTCAAATGGCAGGATTAAAAATGTATTAAAAAAACACAGAGGAGTCCCTCCCTTGTGTGAGGAGCTCGCAGGGCCTGCACCGGGCCTATTATGGACAACACAGGGGCAGCAGCGCAGGGAGACAGACAGAGAGAGAGAGAGACACACAGAAGAGAGAGAGAGAGAGAGGGGGGGGGGTTGCTCTTATTGTATTACACAAAAGGGAGAGAAAAGGAGAACAAAGAGAAAAGGGGTGCGAGAGGGAGAGAAAGGATTTGAACAATAAAAAGACAGAGAGAGTGAGAGATGGGACGAGTGAGAGGAACACTCCTCGGGAGCGGTGGAGACCCGGGAGAGAGGCAGAGAGCACCCAGGTGTGTAAGCGGGTGAGAGGCTTGTGAAGGAAAAGAAATGAATGAAAAGAGGTGAATGTAATCCATAATAAACGTATTGTAGGCATGAAAAAGGGAGCCATTTGAACCGTAAGGACAGTAATAAAACTAGTCAGACACATAGCCATGCACACTGCTTATTGATATGCCATTTGTGGATTTAGCAAAGGTAAAGGTGTTGAGCCAATGCAATGCCAATGTTGAGCAACTTATTAAGCATGTTTTGACTATTGTTAATATTTAAAAAATATGTACTGGGGACATTATATAATGTTGTTCCATACCAAGACTCACTTAATACATGTATTGTGTTCTTCCTTTCTGTCTGTGTGTGTGTGTGTGTGTGTGTGTGTGTGTGTGTCAGCTGGCCAAAGGCAACCTGTCAGCCATTAACTGTTCGTTCCTGCACACACCCAAGAGAAATCCTTCTGTGATGTATTCAGTCCATCCCTTTCTATCCCTCTCTGGCCTCTTGTGTCAGCCCCCTCTCCCACCTAAATATTACCCTGCTCCATTTAAAAGTTAAGAAATATTATCTGCTCCACATCACATTCTTCCAGAAAACAAACAAGAAAAGGAAACCGAAAACGCAGTACCCACACGCTGCTTTTGCATTACACATGTCCCCTGTTACCCGCTTGCTCTGGCAACCGAAGCACGTACGTGAGCAGGAAATATTCAGGAAGTATTACCATAGCAAATGAAACAGAGAGGTGTTTCCCCTTTCTTCTCTTTCAGAGCATGGCGTTAACATCCCCCCTCGCCCAGCCTGCTAATTAGGCTTGGGATCGGTGCATGGGAGTTACCTCTCTCTCTCTCTCTCTCTCTCTCTCTCTCTCGATCCCTCAAGAGTTGAAAAAAGGCTTCACTGCTTTTGATAATAAGTTCCCATGTTTTTTCCATAATCAATTATCAGTTTATGCTTCTTCTTTTTTTTTTACTTAGTGAATATCGGCCCCCAGATTTCATGCACCTTCATGCACCTTACAGGCAGAGTTATTTAGATCCCACTGACAAATATGCCGTCTTAACTTAAATTGATACAATATTCTACAATATGTCCAAAACTAAAAGAATCAGCAATAGACCAGACAGCAACAACCAATCCAACCGATACCTGTGTGGTATTGGACCTGTTGTGGTATTTGCTGGTAAAGTAGGCAAAAAAAATCTCTATCAACAACATTAATGTTATTGTTGATGTTCTCTGAACGTTTATCTGTCTGAAAATCATCCACCACCAGATTTGAAGTGATGTATAACAGATTGTGGTGGCAGTTGGGAAACAAAATAAGACAGAAAAACATCTCTCAGCTTTGCACTCAAAAAACCTGCTGAGTCCGAAGCCTTCCCTAATGGATACGTGGACAATCCCGTGTGTGTGTGTGTGTGCCCACTATATGTGTGTGTATGTGTGTGCGTACACGCACGCATGCTTTTGTTAATCTATGGGGGTAACTCATCTCATCCCGAATGCCATGACCAATTTCACGCTTTCACTGCAAAGGTCGTGACACCGGGTGTTTGTGAGCGTGTGGCCGAAGTAAACACGGTTAACCCTGCAGCCCAGGTGAAAATGTGCTGCTGTAGCAGGCTCCGGCCACACAGACGCAGAGCTACCATACTTAATGTCACTAGCCATTACAATCCATCACGCACATACACTGACATACACACACACATGTAAACAAAAAAAATACACACACACACACACACACACACACACATCCCAAACAATGACAAATTTGGTATACTTTGTGAAATTTTACCAGAAATTGACTTGACTAGTACACTTGACCAGTACAGTAAAATTAAATCACGCAAATAAGTGTGTGTGTATGTGTGTGTGTGTGTGTGTGTGTGTAATACATGATACATGATTGAATCCATCAATTTTAGAGCCCAGGAGGGAAGTAAAAGGGAGGGAGTAAGAGATCAAGACTGACAGACTGGAAGAAAAAAAGAAGCGAAAAAGAAGACAGTGGAAGAAAGTGCAAGTGCGTACGTTTTGCGTGCACGTGCGTACGTTTTGCGTGCACGTGCGTTTTTTAAGTGTGCGTCTTGCATGGCCCTTCGTTGATCATCCTGACACATGTCTGAGCATTTCTGTCACTTTAATGTCACTGTGGAAATTCTGCAGATTAGTACAACATCCGTCACTGCACTGGGCCTATCCAAGTCAACAGAACGCATGCAATATTAATCGCCAATATTCCCCAAAGCCTTTTATGCTCAAATATTACAGAGACAGAGGAAAGGCTGAGAATATTCATTCAAAGAGATGCTGCGGACAGGGTTGACGAGAGCGCTGAGTGCGTGTCTGTTCTCACACAGAACGCGGGAGAAAACGAGTGTGTGTGTGTAGCCTTCCCTTTGAAGTGTGGCGCCTTTAACATAGGAATGAATACATCTTGTGAAAAGGAATAACTTCAGACTGAAAAACACAGACATACAGACATACGTACACACACATAGCAGAGCAGGGGGTTTTACTTACACATTCTGGCATAAAGCATAAAGACACTTTTTAAACGAAAATATGTCAGCCTTAGATGTTAATATTACCGAAGAAGAGATACATTGCATATGGCCCAATCAGTCAGTGAATGAAAAGACAGCGTGCCAAAATCATGGATGAATGTCGAGAGACAGGGAATAAAATATAAAAGAACACAAATGACTGAATAAAGACAGAGAGCAAACTAAAAAGTCTATAAAGAAGAAAAACGTCAGAAAGGGAAAAAAGGGAGGGAGAGGGGGGGTGTAAAAATGAAGAGAAAGACAAACAGAGAGAGAAAGAGAGCTGATTAGAGATGCACACTGAGGGAATGTCATTGTTCTAGTCGATTTGAGACATTATTTAAACAGCCACCCAAGAGAGACAGGCCTATAGTGAGAGAGAGAGAGAGAGAGAGAGAGAGAGAGAGAGAGAGAGAGAGAGAGAAGAGATAAAGAGAGAGAGACAAAGAGAGAAGAGAGAGAGAGAGAGAGAGAGAGAGAGAGAGAGAGAGAGAGACAAAGAGAATATTAATATAATATTAATATTGAAACTGGAGGGAAGTATAAAGCGGCTAAGATTGAAAGTATATGATCATGATGAGAGGAGGAAATAAAGACAAATAGTTACATAATGTACTGTAGATGAGAAAGACTGATTGATGAAGAGGAGTGACACAAGAATGAGAAAGAGGGCATGAGTGTGTGAGAGAGAAAGCGGGGGAGAGAGAGAGAGAGAGAGAGAGAGAGAGAGAGAGAGAGAGAGAGAACGTCACAGTGACGGTTATGTCTTCAAAAGAAAGGGAGCATCATCTAACAGCTGCTAGTGACTGCCGTTGCCCTGGTCCTCTGTTCTAACACACACACACACACACACACACACAGACACACACACAGACACACACACACACACACACACACACACACACGGTATGTGTGTATGAATGATACATAAGCCAGTGGTGGTGAATAATGCAGGCATGTCCAGCCCTGCAGTGTGGTTGAGCAGTCAGCCAGTCAGACATAGTAGACTTTTAGCTGCTGACAGACTGGGGGCGATGCCCCACCGCTCCACAGAGCTCCCCCACATGCTCAGTGGATGCAGGCTGACTCTGCCGTTTGTTACTACAGACAGTTAAACAAAGGTGAGGGAACAAACCTGGTCTTACTACAGACAGTTAAACAAAGGTGAGGGAACAAACTAGGTCCAGGTGAAACTAGCGCACCATGTAAACCATGGCGCTGCAAGGCTGTGGTTTACATGATTTCCCAGTTAATATTATAGCCTAACTTTTTTTACTGTATGTACACATTTAAATTGGTATTCTATTGAATTTGGCCATTTTATATATTTTTGTAATTGTGTGCTATTATTATTTTGTATCTTATGTTGTATGTTGTTGTACTTTTGTGCTTTGGCAATGTAAATGTACATTTTCCATGCCAATAAAGCCCGTTGAATCTTGAAAGAAAAGATCCATCTGCTCTGATGGGCTGACAATAACCATTAATGATGACCGTGATGACCCTCTTTCCCTTTCCCATCACCTCAATTCAATCCAGGTGTTCTTCTTGGAAATAGCACTGTGTGTTATTCACATACAACATGCACACATTCATGGTTCACTTCATGGTCAAGTAAAGAGTGCTAAAGTGTGCTTCAGTTGTCAGTTAGCTATATCCTTGACTCTTGTGTGTCTCTGTGCCTATGGGTGCCCATGGGTGCCAATGAACCTAAAGGTCACAGGTTGAATTGCTGCATTGGAGGACAGTTGGTTATCTTCACAGAGAATGTGCTCAGCCCAGCTGGTATATGTGCCCTTGAGCCAGGAAGTCGATGGCACTTAATTTCTAGATAAATGTGGAATAAAGCACTATTCTATTTGAAAAAGAATGGGAAGAGGGAGATAGAAAGAAAAAAAATCACACTTGCTAGGGGACAAAAATGGCAGTATTTATTGGATGTGTGTGTGTGTGTGTGTGGGGCGTTCATTAGAGTAGGCCTCTTCATGTCATTAATGAGACTGCTTAATTAAGACCATGAGGAGGCTCTCCCCTGGGGAATCCCTATTCATGTGTGGAGGTATCTGTGTGTATGTGCATCTGCATGTATGTGCGTTGAGAGTATCAGTGTGTGTATGGGTGTGCTGGTGTGCTTGTGCAAATGTGTTGTACTTTCTGTGCGTCTACTGTGTGTGTGTGTGTGTGTGTGTGTGTGTGTGTGTGTGTGTGTGTGTGTGTGTGTGTTGCACGTGTGTGTTGCACATGTGCAAACATTTCCGCCTGTATGTGAGTGCTTGTGAGAGACAACCCTAAAGTAGGAGAGCCGTGAGTACATGTCAGTGTGAGTACACGTCAGTGTGTCACGCGGGTGTACTATGATAAACAGTGAAAACCGACACTATTAAACTGACTTACCTAACCTGCACTTAGTTGTTTTTAGCTCTCCTATGTTGAATTTAGAATGAGACTTTGTTAAGATCTACTACGCACCAATAATACAACAATACACTAACCTGGTGTTTCTGACTCCTAAAGCTACTCTGCATTCTGTCCGGTGGTTTGTTAAGAAACATGGTTGTGTATAATGAATACCATTAAGAATTGTTTTTAATTTGTATTTTTTTTATTGTGACTGTATGCTTTGCTTGTTCTCAGCCTTACTTGTCAGTCGCTGTGGAGCGTGTGTGTGGTTGGTGGCTGGTTTAAGCAGCCTCACCTGGCCCTGGCGAGTCAGACTGATTAGACTCTGGGGCTGCTGGGTGAGGCTGCACACCTCTGGTGCATTAGAATAATCAAGGCACACAGGTTCAACCAGCCATCACCCCACACACACACACACACACACACACACACACAGAGGAGCGCAGTTACCACCTGCTCTGCCTACCATTTCTCAACCCTGCAATAAACCGGTTTACTTACAAACCACCTGTGTCCTGGTGTTGGAGGAGCCCAGAAAAAGCCACTTTGGTGGCGTGTGGTAGAGTTTACTGCCACAGTTACGTAGGATAAAAGCGTCATATGACTCAATGTAAACGTCGATATGATGTTTGACTCACGTTGTTTCCCTCCGTGTGGCTCTCTGGCAGACAGGCGCATCGATACGCAGTCCCCCTGGTGTCACACTGGTCCGCGTGGCCGTGGCACTCGCATCTAGACGCATGGGAAGGCAACATGAGAAGAGTGGTTATCATAATTAATGCCGCACACAATAACACATTCAAAACGCTTTAGAACTAAATTGAATTGCTTTTTAATTCATTTATGATAATTATGTTGTCTGAAAAGCATATTGTCACATTTTGCTACAAAAACTTGTTTTTCCTCACTGGTAGTAATGCTGGCCCAGCCCTCTTTTCATTGGCTGCTACTGTATCTGTATTGTGTATGAGCACCAATCAGAGCCTGGGTGGCAGGCTAATTATGGTTATTGGTTTTTTTCAATGCAATATCATATTTCCCAAATACATGACTAACAGTCAGGAATACCATTGTCCTTGTAGTATTCTACAAAGCAAAACGACTCCACTAAAATCCAACAGATTTTCATAATACCTCTTGCACAGTACATAGGTTGTACTATTTTAATGTGTGGAAGATCAGTATAAAGATAAGCACCGGAATTTATATTTTTTTCGTCACACTAAATTAAGGTATCCTTAGAAATGCAGGGTTAGTTTATTCTTGCCCTTTCCTTCTCTATCTGGCTTCCTGACTGCCTCAATCTCTTCACATTTTACATCATGTTGTAATATAAATGACAAGCTACACTCTCTCACTCTCTCACTCACTCACTACACACACACACACACACACACACACACACACACACACACACACACACGTCAACATGGCTGTCCACACATTCTTTAGAATAGTGTAGTGAGCTATATAGATACAGGAAGAGAATAACAGAGAGAAGGACGCACAGGCGAATACACAGATTATATTACAGCAAATATTTTGACCCCCTTCACTCAAACAAATATTAAATCAGCCTGGACATAGAGCGAGAGAAGAGAGGAATGAATGAGCTAAAAAGGATTGCTTTCCACATAATCCCATAATAATCAGTCACAAGGATGCGGTCAGGAGTAATGAAGAGATGTGTACATCCACAATCTTTACCACTATGTTGTTCCACACGATCTGCAGATAAACACACAAAGCTATACAATACAATGATATATCACCAATATATACACCTCCAGCATTCCCTGCCAATACATTAGAGCCACCATTGACTTTGACAAATGGCATATGCATGGCCCTTCATCCGGCTAGCAAGGAAATATTTTGGGAAAATTAACAAAGCAAACCATTTCTTAAACATAAACAAATATTTGTACAACCGTGGGCAAAATATATTCACTTCTGATTATTTGAGTATTTAAATAAAGTTTAAATACAAAAAAGTGTTAATATACTGAGCATATTAGTTTACATTGATAGGGGTAAATAAAACATTCTGAATAATATTGCTACCTGCCACTTATGGTGATCTCATTGATGGCATAATATCGGTGTCCTTGGTTCACCCCCACTGCTTCAGAGTGGTATTGCCCGCTGAGCAGAATCCTGACTTGAGTAGCCTGTACCATCCTCTGCAGCTCAGGGGTGTTGTAGAAGTCGTTGTAACCTGGTCTTGGGTTTGGCTCTGGAGTCAACAAGGCAAATGTGATGTTACCTCCAGAGAGAGGTGCATCCCTGTAAAGCACACATACAGAAGGAACACGGAAATAGAAATATTATGATTTATATGATGTATTCACAGGCAAATCAAGAAGGGAACAGGTGTTTTGAGTTTGTTTGATCCTGTCTGACATTAGTGCAGTCTCAGATTAATTAAACACTACTTTTTCAAACAACTAATTTGATCTGGTGTGATACTGTATTTTCTTATGCAAGTTCCAATTGGTCCTATGCCAATGCACTTGTGCCAAGAAGGGTCCTTAGGGGGATTCCTCCGTAAACCAAGTAATGAAAAACAACAATAACTATATAGCTTGTGATCTATCCACACCTGTTCAAGCTGGTGAATACTGAAGCTTAGAAAAGTGACAAAATGTCTGTGTGTGTGTGTGTGTGTGTGTGTGTGTGTGGTAGGCTATGATCCAACTCCAGGTCTTTATCTGGTGCCAATGCAGAGCCAGCTACTTATGCCTGCTCTGAGGCAACAGTGTGGGTGGTTTAGCAGAGCTGTGTGTGTATGTGTGTGTGTGTATGTGTGTGTGTATGTGTATGTGTGTGTGAGAGAGTGTGATTGTGAGTGTGTGAGAGAGCGAGAGAGAGAATAGTTATTTTGGCATGTATACACATTACTATGGAGTTCCATGGTTTATTGAAATCAGGTTTTTGTTTGATAAAGAATACCAGAGAGAAGGGCAGTAGACACTGGGCCTATGATGGAGGCCTTCCTGGTCTGTTTGTGTGTGTGTGTGTGTGTGTGTGTGTGTGTTTGTATGTCTGTGTCTGTATGTGTACAGATTACAGTGAACAGTAGAGTTCTCTGAAGGCTGCTATCGGAGAAAAAGGGTGACCCGTGAGGAACCACAGAAGGGCTATTATCACCCAACAACCAGTTAAAGCCAGCCTCCAAAGTCCATGATCCACAAACACTCCAGTCTCCATCTGTATTGATCCCTCTCACTCACGCCGATGCACTCCACCGGTACACACCTAGGCAGGCACACACCAACACATCCCGTTTGGTACATACCCCGGCAGTTGTAGACAGTTGACAGAGTTTGGTGTTGACAGAGGCCCGTTGTTCTGCATCCTGAACACACTGCAGTCTCTGGCCATGTACTGCCAGTCTGTCCAGGGCGACTCACTGGTGTCACCGTGGTTCAGCGCTTCTGGTGCTTCACCACGCCGTCTCTGGATCACAACCCGCTCGGGCAACACGCCACCGAACTGCGTTATGACGTAGAACACCTGAGGACAAGGTACGTTTGTATTGAGAAACGCAGAGGCAAGCTCAGAGGGGAGATAAGAATATGGAATGAAAAGACAGATTTACTGTTAACTAATTATCAAAGTGTTCCCTGACTCGCCTATGAACCCTACTTACATGAGTGTGTGAAGACACAACAGGGATGGCACAGTGCTACTACTACCAGCAGATAACAAACGACACACACACACACACACTTCAGAGAGATAAGATGTCTTTCATCTAGAGACTTGAGTTTTACTCTGCTTCAAAATGCATCTCACGCACACACACACACACACACACACACACAATCTTTCATGCCACAATGTGACGTTTTTTTGTCCTAAAAGAAACATACATGCACACACTAGGGGTGCAAACGTGTACTCGAGTAAATAAGTACTCTGCTGTGGTGGTGTATTAAAATAAGCACACATCTCAATAGCAGCATATTCAGTTTGAAGGTTGCTTATTTAAGTTAGAAAGATATTGGATATTCAACAGATATTCACGCTCTGAATTAGCAATGTGACGCGGTGAACAAAAGACGCGATCAACGGTATGAGTCCTGTGTGTCTAGCGGTGCATACCTGCCCAGGAGACGGTATGAGTCCCGTGTGTCTAGCGGTGCATACCTGCCCAGGAGACGGTATGAGTCCCGTGTGTCTAGCGGTGTATACCTGCCCAGGAGACGGTATGAGTCCCGTGTGTCTAGCGGTGTATACCTGCCCAGGAGACGGTATGAGTCCCGTGTGTCTAGCGGTCTATACCTGCCCAGGAGACGGTATGAGTCCCGTGTGTGTAGCGGTGTATACCTGTCCAGGAGACAGGGCTTCCAAGGGAAGCCGTCGGGCAGCAGTACTCCTCTCTATAGAGCTATCGTTTGGTCAATATTTCTACACAATCTGCGAATTACAAAGTACCCTGCACCTAACTAAAATGCAATTCAGCTTGAAATGTCACGTTAAAATTTTTTCCCAATGGATATAACATCCTGCTAGCTCTACAACAGTAAAAAGCAGGTAAAAAACTGCGTGACCAGCCGAGCTCCGGTGTGGGTGTAACATACATGGACTGTATAAAATACAGATTAAAACTGACTTTCGATATGTGTAAATTAGTGGAAACCATCGCCATTTTTCAACTTGGTGGGCAAAAACTAAAAAAAGAGCCTACAAAACGAGGACTTGAGTACTTCCTGAAATTTGGACTGTGTATTCGGTTATCATTTTTTGTTATTTCTTGCATCCCTAGCACACACACACACACACACGTGCATGCGTGTGTGTGTGCGTGTGTTGTGGGTTCCTCTGTCACCTGGTACTGCCCGTTAGCTAGATCCACTGTGATGGTCAGCCCTTCCTCCGTGTCCTCCTGTGTGGTCATGGTGTGTGAGAGCCAGGAGGTCCCCATGTCCTGGTCGTTGATATAACTGAGCGGGTGGGCGTTGAGGTTCAGCCTCAGCACTCTGTCATTGGTGGTGTCCTCCACTGCGTTGGGAATGCAGTACCTGTTAAGTTACCGGAGGAGAGCATAGGTATATTACATGCGTGTCATGAATCATCACTGGTCTGTAATAAGCGTGTGACAGTTGACGTTGAGTCCCTCCATTTTGTGACCACGCTGAAACATTGAAAAGGCATTGTAAAAAATACTCATATATAACTTTGTTATATATATAATGACGTACACAATGTAGGTTAGGTGGGTTAAGAGGTTTCATACAATATGGGCCAGTGAAGCAGTTTTGAGACTGTAACTGATTATAAATAAAGACTAAATAAAGTTGGCTTGACTTGAATGTGACCTCACGTCATCGTTATGAATAATCTGGCAGTGTAATGGACACAGTACCGTTCAACGAGGGGGTGGACCCTGGGATGGCTCGGGGGACAGCGGCACTCTGGCTGGGTGTGGAGGCGTGGCAGGACCCCGGTGTACAGCTCCACTATCTCCCTGGAAGGGTGAACACCATCACAACAACAATAACTCATAAAGTTAACCCATACGTACATAAAGTTAACTAATGCATTGTTGCGTAACATAAAAAATAATGTACACACAAATACTGCGGTGGCTTCACCATCACACATTTTATTCTCAACTGTTTTCCAGAGGGACCAATTACTGAACACTCGGGAAGTCAGGCAAAAGCATACAGCGATGAGAACATTACATAACATAACATAACAGATTTGATCTCCCGTGATCTGTTTTCTGTCTCGCGGGTGGGTGGGACAGAAGTGTAACTTTTACGTCTACGCAGTGTACCATGCAGTGCATCACTAGTTAGCAAAACACTCATTGCCAAGTATTGGATTCCCAGAGAAAATCCTCTGGAAGCAGTATGGATCCTAAGATGCAATGGTTAGCATTAGATCCATTCATCCCTTTTCCTTGATCCTTCCACTCTATACCTCCCTCCCCGCTGTAATCTATACAATGTCTTTCCTGGCATTTTCCGCCATCATCCGCCTTTGTTTTCTCGTTCTTGGCCCGTCTTCACAAATCATCCCTGTATATGACACCAATGCCTATACATCCATCTATCAACCGTCCATCCATCCCATTAATCCCTCACGTCAACCCATCCATCTCTCTGTGACCATTATCAATAATCCTTCTTCCCCTGTCCACCATCACCCTCTCCATACTCACCTGTTGGTCAATGCTGCGGGATAAAATCTAAAGTCCTGCATCCGTCCAATGAACTGATTGGTCCCTGGAGAAAGTGAAAGTGAAACAGAAAAGCCCGCACGGTGAGAGAAAAGCTGGATGTCAATGGGACACAGCGTACAGAGGAGACTATCTGCAGAATCCTAATGCAGAGTGATAACTAGCCAGAGCAGCCTACCTTTAGTCAGGTTCAAAGTAAAACTAAGTCAGATAATATTTTGTTATTAGACCAATGTTCACAATTGGGCCATGTGTGTTTGAATTGAGCTGAACCCTGTTTCGTAAGAGGGCCTAA
>OOFB01039968.1:4091-16452 GCA_900323305.1 Trachyrincus murrayi
TATATAGTCAATACTCTATACTATATTCATACATAGACATAAACTATATAAAACACTATGTATCTGTGTGGTCTACACAATGATTTGTATTTATGAAATGCATTATTCATTTCTCTCTGATTCAAATGCATGATTCATCTCTCTCTCTCTCTCTCTCTCTCTCTCTCTCTCTCTCTCTCTCGCTCTCTCTCTCTACCATCCTCTCTCTGTGTAGAAGGCTGAGGCCAGAAACAGCAGAGGAAGCATCGACAGAGAGGATGGAATGCTGCAAACTCCGGTCTTTTTCTTTTTCTAGACACACACACACACACACACACACACACACACACACACACACACACACTCACACTTGACATGCAGACATTCACACACAGATAGAGGTGCTGACAGAATGAAAAGAGAGAAATATTATGTTAATATATATAATAATATAAGATATATAATAATATATCATAATAGATTCTGGCTATGATTTGATTTAGCATTTTGACCAAGATCCATGATTTGAAGTGCTGTTTGTACAAAGAGAATAATCCAACATTTATCAGCCTGCCTTGAGTTAACCTGTCTGTCTGTCTCTGCCTGTCCACAGGGAGGGAGCCAACACATTTACCAGCCAGTTGGAAAGCCAGGTGAGAGGCTCCAGAGGAAAACACATCATTATTGATCCTAATCGTATGGTCCTGAGACACAAATCTGATTGAAAGATGACATCTAGTAAAAGGAGTTCTCTATTGTACATTTATATATTTTTTGAAACAAAGTTTAATAGTATTTTTCATGTCATTATTAGTGGTAATTTCATTATAAATTCAAAATTGTATTCTCTAGAACACACTGCTGCCCCCCCTAAGAAGCCCCCCCGCCCGGGAGCCCCCTGTCACCTTGGCAACCTGCCTCTTCTCAACCCTGTGGACAGCTACAATGAGGGAGTCAAGGTACACACACACACACACACACACACACACATTCTGTAGTTTTGTTGAAATGTAAATGTAATCTAAAATGGAAGCCGCAGTACAGCCGTCCTATTCCTGTACTTTGTGACACCCTAATTTCCCGTCTGGGATTAATAGGAATGGGAAATCGGAAAGGACAGTGTCAAGAATATTCCTGTTTCAAAAAACATGTTTTTCGTTTCTTGTACCTTTTTATTATATTTTCTCAGAACTGGTTAGATTTTTTTCCCGAATGTGTGAATGCATTTATGTTGTCATGTTGTTTTTCCCAACCCTATCCAGCCTTTTTTTAACATGGGTTGCACCGTTCTAAAGACGTTCTATGAGATGTTCCTGTATTCACTGTCCTATTCTGGGGTACTCTACTGGTCTAATGTGATCTCTCCCTCTTTTCTCTCCCTCTGTCTTTTCTCTCTCTTACTCACTATCGCATCTGTCCCCGGTTTCTAATCCTCTCCACTCCTCTTATTACGCTAACTCTCTCCTCCTGCACCTCCTTCCCCCTCATCACCCCATCCACTACTCCTCCTCCTCTTCCTCCTTGCCTGGTGTCCTCCTTCTCACTCAATCTCTCCCTAACACACACACATACGTCTAGCCGTGGAGGGTAAGCCAACCTCTGTGTAGATCTGTGCTATGGTCGCATAGCCAAGAGTAGAGAGTAGCTACCATTACTAACCTTAAACAAATGGCTACCTTGACATCATGAACTTCTTTCTCAAATATTATATTCAGAGCTGGGCTCTTTTTTGGAGGAAAGGTCACGATATGGAGGAAAATGTGTTTTTGTTGGTGAACTTTAAGATGGTGAAACACCAGTAGTATAACTGACCTTTGAAAAACTAAACGAAAAGGTTTCTGTTCATGACAAGCCAGTGAGCTAAGCCAGCCAGCTTTTAGCCATCGCTAAATGTAGCCATTGATTTTAGTTTGGCCATGATTGAAACAATATTGGCCATGCCTTTCCATGGTAACAAAAATATGTATTTGATCCCATTGGCTATTAGTAAGATGACCAAGTTCTAGGGACAACTTCTTGTAGTAATACTTAGTAATATTAGTATTACTACAACAAGTTGTCCATGAGGAAAAACTGAAATGTCAAGGTATCCATTTCCCCACCAGACCGTAGTAGTGCATTAGAACAGTGAACTCTGATGTTGTTTTCTAGAAAGCTGTAGTTTGTTTGTCTTAGTTTCTCATGTATTAACTGCTTGGGCCGCTAGCACTTGCACCGCTGTGATGGACGACTGTGAAACAATATCCAGACATCGTGTTTTGATCTCATCCAATGTGATTTGTGAAGCCCCCCTAGTGGCTACACTATTTGATCTACAGTAAAAAACTTAAAAGCAAACATATCACAGTCTTCTCTGTGTGTTTCCAACATCTGAAAGTTTAAAGCAAGACCAGATTTATTTTTGTTCTCTTTCTCTTTCCATTGATGTCATTGTTTTGTTGAGCCTGACCTTGGTTTAAGGACTTATATTCAACTCTTATGGTCATCACACAGCTGGCTGTTAGACACAAGTGGTTTCTTGCTTATTCTAGCATTCTCCTAACAACATTAGTTAGTAATACTAGATTGACTGGTCATGTAGAGTGAGTGTGTGTGTCATTGAGTGCAAGTGTGTGTGGCAGTGAGTGCAAGTGTGTGTGGCAGTGAGTGTGCATGTATTTCAGTGTGTGCACGCACATGCATTTGTATGTGCATGCATGCACACACATGCGCATAAACATCCTTAGCCTGATTGCTAGTAAATGCTGCCACCCAGTGGTGAGTCTGTATCACTGCAGTCTTTCCACCATCCTCACAGCTGCATCAGCACCAACAAGAGCCTGGCCAATCTGATCTTTCCCTCTGCCTTCTCCCTCTCCCTGATTGATCCAGTTGCAAACCCAGGAGATCAGCCCGCCCCCCACGGCTGACCTGGACCGTTCCAATGATCGGGTATATGAGAACGTGACGGGGCTGGTCAAGGCAGTCATAGAGATGTCCTACAGGATCCAGCCAGCCGCCCCCGAGGAGTACGTTGCCATGGTGAAGGTAGGGATGAAGACTGGGATTATTAGTTGATATTTCTTTTTTTTTTCTTCATATTTGTCTGTGGGAAACAGTATCTGATTGTGTGTGTTGTAGGAGGTGGGTCTAGCATTGAGGACCCTGCTAGCAACAGTTGACGAGACGATTCCCGAGTTGCCAGCCAGTACACACAGAGAGGTAACAGTACACGCACACACACACACCACAAAAGCACACCTACAACTAGGGTTGGCGATATGGCAAATATATCACGACACAGCAAAATGCAACACCTGCAGTAAGGCTATTTCGTGCAAGGGAGGAAGCACCTCCAATATGACGAAGCATTTAAACACGGCATGAATCTGAAGGAATGCATCGCGTTCGATGTGTTGCAGTCTCCCAGCCACAATAACGAGAATATGGTTCTATGAATTCTGGATGACCGCCAGAGGCAGTGCTTCACACTGGATTTATCCACATCGTGCATGTGCAGTCGAGAATTTTTATATCAACAAAGTCACTCGTGACCCCAGGTGCCACCCCTATATAATCACATGGGACTCTGGGCTCTGTTCCTAAGGAATCTTCTTATCTTCTATCTTATCTGAGTGTGTGCTGTTTTATCTTACCTGTTGTATGTTGAGCACATATCAAACATGTATTTCCATGCTGCCCAGTTGCAGCAGTGTGTCCTGGTACGAACCATTGTGACTGAATGACATGGTTCATCCTCCCTTTTCCTACATGCGAAGAGTCGTGTGCCAACCGGCACAGAGCATGAAGGAAAGAATGAGGGGCTACTAACTTACCATCGGGGTGGAGTCACAAGCTTGACTCTGAGGGTGCAGAGCTGATCTTAGACTAAGCTGCCTTCTTACAAGTGTAAGCACTATTCTGCAGCATAGCGACATCATCAAGTGAGGGGGCTGGTACTAGTCAGGTTGCACTGGGCCTTGTAGGACCATCATGGAAGGGTTAAATGCAGCTTGCTTAGCAGCAGAATCTGCTAATGCATGAATCAGAGGCATCTATGTGATCTTAACATTTAACAATAGCCAATTCAGAAGCTAATAAGCTATTTTTAACTAAGAAGCTAAGCTAAACGTAAATTTTCTAATTATAGCACTATGGTGGATTGTTGTGGTTGTCAGAGGTTGTAATGAACTCTTTGTTGCCACCGTATATCAACATCACCTATATCTATGTAACTAATAGTAGATAATGCAATGTAGTTAATATTGTAGTTAATGCAATGTCTGGAACAACTGTCACAATCAATTCTGCACACCTTTGATACAAGGATGTTCATACATCAACAAAAGTTAAACAGTGTTGCAGGGTTTACAGGTAGCAAGCATATCAAATGTTAATATAATTTTGCTCAGTAATGTGACTTCATAGCCTGTTCTATTTGCATTAGTGAAATATTGTGTGGTTGTGGAATTAAGTAACAGTTTAACAATTTTGGTAGTTGCGTGTAAAAAAAAATTTAAAAATTTGTTTATGATATTTTAATCAAAGCTGCAGTAGCAGTCACAGACTGGAGACAACTTGTAAACTACTGGGTATTTTCTTGAGATATGCTGCTGAGACAAACGGTCATTAGCATGACCATCATCAGAGACAAAGACATGGAAATGACAAGTAGTCTAGCCATCCTAGAGTAGGGTGGTGCTCAGAGCTTAAACATATGCATGTGTTGGTGATACACTAGTGTGATGTGTTGTTCTGCTGTATTGGTGTGAAGAGATTTTTTTTGTGAGAGATACAACAGCTGCACAACCAGCCAGACCAACATATATCAGTGTTAGGGGCTTTGATGTGTCTATGTGATTTAGATACTTATAGTTATATATCTATACTTATAGATCTATACTTATAGTATAGATCTTATAGTTACAGAACTGTTAGGGAACGTGAGCTGGGTTTAGACCGTTGTGAGACATGTTAGTTTTACCCTACTGATGATGTGTTTTGGCAATAGTGAAGCTGCTTACAATGTAAAATACTAAAGGCATCATCTGAGCTACATTAACAGTGAGTGATGATGACATTTTGAGACAGAATCTGAATATTTTTGATATAAAGATATAGTTTTTAACAACTTCACTAGTTACTGTTATTCTGACTCATTTGAGAAGCCTGAGCCAACTTTCCATCAGGTATTTGTATACTCAGACCATCCAGAGTACGCCACAGCAGACTGTCCTGTTGCATAACACAAGGGAAGACATGATTAGTGACATTTGATTGAGCACTGCACTTCATATCAGCTGAGACTTATGAGACTTATGAGACTTGTCACAAAACAACTTTTAGGAAAGAGGTGACTAGTGTGTGTGTGTGTGTGTGTGTGTGTGTGTGTGTGTGTGTGTGTGTGTGTGTGTGTGTGTGTGTGTGTGTGTGTGTGTGTGTGTGTGTGTGTGTGTGTTAGCATTTTACCATTTGAAGTACCATCTGTGATTCAGAAAATATACTAAAGTAATTAACACCAAAAATATATCTACTTTCTCTAAATGGTTGAATTAATCTGTAAGAGAACATGTTCATGTGAGAACATGTTCAGAACATATTTCTGTTGTGAAGAGGATACAAGATGAGGGGAGATCATTGGAGGGGGGGGGGGGGTTAAGTATGAGTTCAGAAGAAGGTTAGCTTCAACTGTATGTGTGGGTTCTTAAACTCAAGTAGGTGTAAACTTACTTAGCATCAAGCCTTCAAGCTAACTATTTAAAAGAAAAGGAATTCAGATTAAAGTTTGACCCTGTGCCACTTGGGGTCCAGTCCTCCTGCATCCCTCAGAGAGAGAGGATTGGGCGAGCCAGGGTTAATGTGGACATGAGCCTGCCAAATTCCCTAGACATAAATGTGATGGCCTGCAGTGACGCATCACTGAGGCTCAGAGCTGAGGTGTCCTCGCCTGGTGTCTGGAGTGTCTGGGAGCAAGCAAGCATGAGATGTGACATGGAGTTCCCCACGTGGGCAGCTGTGTCAGGCCTCAATGCCTCGTCCGGTGAGCTGATCAGTGAGGCTATGGCTGGCTTCACTGCTGGCATACACTCCAGCCCATAGGTGCTGGCATCTTGCATATCTGCCAAGGCCTGCTACTGCTGGTCTGGTGAGAAAAGGACTTGGGTTCCGCCCAACACTTCTGTAGCCAGGAGTAATCAGGAGACGAGGAGACACTATGAGTGGCCGTCTGATGGGAATGCCTAAAGAACCCACTGGTAGGGGCGGATGTGGGTGGGGCATTGGCCACCCCTAACTGTGCTAACGCCATACGGATGGCTGACTTCAGGACCTCCTGATCAGTCTCCGAACCCTCCACTGAGCCACGGCTAGAGCCTGGGTTGGAATCAAGGCTGGGGTTTGCGGATTCATCCTCATCTCCAAACAGGTTACCAGAAGCAGCAATGGAGACAGCATCCTCCTCCCGGGACCCCACATACTGGGCTGGTATGGTGGCCCCCATCGGTGTGGTTAGGGCGTCCCTTGGTTGGAGGGAGAGGATTCGTGCTTTAATCTGGCCATCTCAGCCGACAAGGTGTCTAGCTGCCAGTGGATCCTTATCCTAGGCGGAGCCCCCAAGGCCTCAGTCGGTGAAAACCTGCCCATAACTGCACCCTCCCCATCCTGGGAGTTTTGGAGAAAACTGGTATGGTGATAGCTTGCTAGCTAGCCACTACCACACTAGGTTGGTCTGTGTTAGCAACATGTAGCTAAATAGTAGGGGAGCTGACAATGCTAGCATTTAGCGAATACAAATAATATATAATAACATTGACGATCAGGTGAGGCCACCCGACGTTAGTCAGAAGACAGATTCAACTTTAGTGTAGGCTCCTGGACCGGAATCACTTCCGCGAGCAAACTACACACGACAGAATAGATGACAGCAACAATGCTAGTGCAAGAGACACAGTGTTAGTTACTTAACCAGATTGTAATGTTTCTAATATAAACTAAAGAAACTTTGGGTTTATCAAATATGATTCTTTATTAACTACTGTAGTGAACTCGGTTAGCATGTACATCCAGCAAGGTGTGGTGTCTTCTACTAAATCGTACTGTGTAGCTTACAGGTAAGAACGCTAGTAGTTGCTGCCCTCTGGTGGTCAGACGTTTTAATAACTATCACTAAACAGATTACATTTATATAAGACCCATCTGATACAGGGATTTAATAGTTGTTTGGCGAGTGGTAGTTTCTGCTGCAGTGTGGCCGCTAGCCCATTCAAGTCACTTGTTGTGTTGTCTAATTATCCAACGATAGGACACAGTGCGGCCTACCAAAAACTCTTTCTCTTGAAGCATAAAAAATGTTTGCTTTCCGAAAGAAAGTGGTGAATACCCTTTTGTGTTTTGTGCTAGATGTGTTTTCTTTGGTTGGAGGGAGAAGTATATTCTTGGCGTTGCCTGGCTTGTTTCTTGGTATATAACCCTGCTGGTTTATCATACAGTACAATGGAGAGAATATGTGACTCAGAGTGTCCAATACTACGAAAAAGGTTATTTTCTTCAGTACGACAGGCCTGAGTATTAGCTCTTCATTGTATTCTATTTCTATTGTGAGATGTTTATTGGCAGCCTTACCCCGATGTAACAGGAGGACTTGTCTTTTGCTTTTGGAAACCTTGCGCTCTGATTCCACCACCAGCTCCAAAAGCGGGTTCCATTGTAGGCTTGTCTCAGAACCGAGATTCCATAAGCAGAATCGGAATCAATAAAATTGAAACCATACCCACCCCTAGTGTTGAATGTGTGTGTGCTCTGTTCTAGATCGAGATGGCCCAGAAGTTGTTGAACTCTGACCTGTCTGAGTTAATAGGGAAACTGAAACTCGCCCAGCAGTATGTGATGACAAGGTAGGCATAAAACAACTCCTAACTTGTCAAAATTTGCTTAACTATTCGTTTTTCAGTTCAAAATGTAACCCACCACACTCTAAAGCAGGGATATTCAACCGGGGGTCCGCGGAGGTACTGCAGGGGGTCTGCCAATTATTTTTGGATGTCAAACAAATTTTTGTGAAATTTTGAAAAATATATTTTAGGTAATAATAAGCAAATTTTTGGACAAAAACAATTTAAGATTCCCATGCAACCATGATGCATTGCAGCCTAAGTTGTGCTACGTGACCAACCGTCATCAAAAAAGAGAACGTTTTAGCTAAATGTTTCATTGTCCCACATACCTTAAAAATGTAATTTTTTAAAAGTAAAATAAAAATGTAATGTACAAGTATTAGTCTCCATACATCAATAATGATTATTTATAAACATCTCAGCAATGTAAAAATGCATATATGCAAAAATGCAGCTATATAAAAATGCAGTCCAATGTAAGCATTATAACTGAGTATATAAATAGGTTAATAAGGCATTATGAATATGTTATTATAGGCCAGGCCTAAAACGCAACACACAATTTTATAAAATATCTAATAGGGGGTCCCTGCTCCATCTCTCTATCCACCAAGGGGTCCTTGGGCTGAAAGAGGTTGAAGACCCCTGCTCTAAAGGAACATAAGCTCAGATGGACAATCTTCACTGTTATAAGAATAATATTAATTAAATGTATTTGTTATTGTCCTGTGTCTTGTCCTCAGCTTACAAAAGGAGTACAAGAAACAGATGCTGACAGCTGCTCACGCGCTCGCTGTTGATGCCAAGAACCTTCTTGATGTCATCGACCAATCACGGCTCAAGATGATATCCCAAGCCCGCCCACATTAGCTTGCTAGCCAATGAGGGACGAGGGATCCAATAGATGCCAGGTGCAGGAAGGAAGAATAAAAAGGATGGTGGAGGAGAAGAGGAAAAGGGGTGGAGCCTGTTGCTCGGAGGGTGAAAGCCAATCACAGAGGGGAAGATGAACAGATGTCATACGGGACATATATGGAATGAATCATGAATGGATGACTCGGCAGAAGGATAAAGACACAGATGTGTTGACCAGTAATGGAGGATCAATGAGATGTAAAAATGAAGGAATGAAAACACCAATCGAACGCAATCAAACTAGCGTCACTTCTCTCTCTCTCTCGCTCTCTCTCTCTCTCTCTCTCTCTCTCTCTCTCTCTCTCTCTCTCTCTCTCTCCAGCTATAGCAGCTTATGGTTTTTCTCTCTATGGCTAGATTGACATTTTGTTCATATCCTGCATTCTTTTATTTTTTGCACTCTGTATTGGACAGAAGAAGAAAAAAAAAGTTTTCTCTTTTCCAGAATCCTCATTTTTTTTTTTTTTTTTTGCTTTGTCGAAATGTCTATTAGCGATTTTTATAATGTCGACCTAAGCAGGCTACAAACATTACCATACACTACTGTCTCCCACAGATCCACACCCCTGTGGATATAAAGACTAGTGATGACTGAAGGATAATGACTGAATGGTCATGACTATCTTATAGTGCACTGCTTCACCGAGATGTTATACTCACTATTAGTCGTGAAGATATGTGGACGGACGGATGCTACAACAGAATGCACCCAACAGAACGCCATGACAACTGGAACTCCTCTGAACTCACGATCAGCAGATGATCATTGAGATGATCATTGAGATGACAATGATGACGCTTAAAATGTGTATTGTTATTATAAGTAATTATTATTAGTGTTATTATTGTTTATATGAATCTTGTCTCGACGCTATTTACATTTTTTTTTCTCAGGCCATTCTTATCATTTATGTTCACTACCGAATTATATGGGTAACCATTGTTTATATATATATATATATATATATATATATATATATATATATATAATGATAGTTTTATACTTTTCTGAGTGTGTGTCTTCGGACACCAGTTCCCACAGACACTATTCAGTGGTCTAAATCTCAGGCACCTGGACAGTGTAAAAAGACAAGCAGAATACACACAAACTTTGAATGGCCTTTCTTTCTGGCCTGGAATCGTAATGCGTAGACATAAAATATCCCAATGCCATGGGCCAGTTTTTTTAACTTGACTACATGGTAAATATACAAAGAAGTTCTCTATTTTTAACACTACACTGGGTCATGGATGGTTACTGCAGAGTGGGGAGTATAGGTGATGGGGGTCTTTCCACCGTTACCACGGAGATGCATGTTTGGACTCTCATTTGTGATGTCACTGCACTTGGTCATGTGACAGGGAAGAAAATGGAGGCTGAATTCAGTTCTGTTGCGAGAGATGAACTTGTGAACAGTGTCCCCCTAGTGGTTTGATGTTTTAGTTCATGTTTCCTCACAAATGGAGGGGAGAAAAAAAGAAATTGCTATATAATATATGGTTGATATTGTCCTTTTTTTACATGGTAAATTGAGGTAAAGTGTGTCTTGTTGCACCAGTTGTGTTGTTGCTCAATCCCACTCTCCCTTCACACACACACACACACACCAGTCCACCGGTGTGTCTGAAAGCTCGAATGCCACACTACACCAAAGGCACCTTTACTCTCAACCCCCCCAAAATGATACTCCTAAACATGTGACAGTTTAAAGGTCAATATTTTATACATTTTGAAATCTTTTGTGATTTCACTCCATTGTTTCATAAAACAAAATATTTTTTTATTCTTCATTTTCCCCTCTTTTTTATTCTGGCCCTTCACTCATTCACCCCTCCTTTTCTTCTCATTCTGTTCTTCCTTCTCTGCTATCAGTTTATATCTTCCCTCTCTCCATCTTTCCATGACCCTCTCTCTCTCTGGGGCAGGTGGGATTCTCAGGAAGGAGTTACATGTACAGTTTTTAAGCCAGGCCAATAAAAAAGTTACTATTAAACACAAGTTGTCATGTTTCTGTTAAACAATCCTTCTATTTAGTATCTCTACAGGTACCAAATTTCAATCAGAAAACATGTAATTATTGAGTTTGATTGGCCTGGGCCCTGTAGATTTATTTGTGGCCAAGGTTTTAAGAAAACAGGATTTTAATCTTAATCTTCTGCAAAAGTATATACATCTCTATAATGCATATCTAATATGATACTAGAATTATATGTATTAGTTCTAAACTTAGATTTACAAAGCTATTTATTTGTAAGCGATTGTAGTACAAACAAATTAAATACGTATAGATACATTTGGAGAGGAAGTTATAGCAGCACTGCAAACCAGCGGATTGAATCTTGGTGGGGAATCTTGAGAAAACAAAGTGCAAGATGATGGGCATTTCTCCGGTGATTTCTTGGATAAAAGTCTAATCCATAATATACACATATCCTGTCCTCCTCTCCTCCTCTCCTCTCCTTCACCTGCATGCAGGTGAAGGAAGGTGCATGTGTATATTATGGATAAAGGGCCAAGGTAATGAGTTTGCAGGCCTACCTGAACAAGGTTTAGGAAGCAGAATTGGATTAGACTTTTATCCAAGAAATCACCGGAGAAATGCCCATCATCTTGGAGAGTTTGGAAAAGGTTCATCCAAAATTGTGCACTTTGTTTTCCCAAGATTCCCCACCAAGATTCAATCCGCTGGTTTGCAGTGCTGCGTCCATAGATGAAACTTCTGTCTCTTGCGAAACTATCTGTGTGATTCCTGCGCAAAAAGACAAGCATGTTTTCGACGTGCCCATTTTCCGTGCCTCTGTCAGCGGGTCGCTCCGGACATCCTCCCAAGCGCGCAGTGGATGTGATGAAGTAATCTGCTATTACTTTTGGGTCGTTGTTTGTTCTGTATGCTTCCATCCACACAACATAGCGACTGAAACCATCAATACAACCATTGATAGCAATTCCGTATGGCTTCAGCTTATCGTATGAATCCATATGCCATAGCGCGTTGGGACCTTTGTTGCGGTAATGTCTGCGTCTCAGACGCCGCGCCCGCCTGAGCTCCACACCTTCAGGATCAATCAACTTGATCAATTGTCTTATTGTGTCTTGCGATACAACATATCCTCTCACGCAGGTGTAACCATCGATACCCTTGCATATGTCCATTACCAGCTATTTCAGTTTGCACGAATGAGGCCACCTCTTCCAAGTTTGTGTGGTTTCTCCTTCTGAACAGACGCAATTTTAGGCACAATCTCTTCAAAGTCCTGATACTTATTACCACTCTGTGTTTATGCGCTAAAAGAGAAATAATTTCCTTGTTATTAAAGCCGATTCTGAAGTACAGTTTCACCAATTAATCTACACAAGGCATTTTGTAGAGGCAGCCATATGCGCCAATGTTTGATTTATTCTCGACATTTCGACTTTATTCTTGAAATGGTATTTCAACTTTATTCTCGACATTTCGACTTTATTCTCGAAATGGTATTTCGACTTTATTCTCGACATTTCGACTTTTTTCTCAAAATGCAAAATAAAATAGAAAAATCTTCCTCTCATTTTTTTTTTATGCCTTGCCCTAATACTCCGTCGTAAAATTGTGACC
>OOFB01039968.1:16472-34458 GCA_900323305.1 Trachyrincus murrayi
TTTTGTAGAGGCAGCCATATGCGCCAATGTTTGATTTATTCTCGACATTTCGACTTTATTCTTGAAATGGTATTTCAACTTTATTCTCGACATTTCGACTTTATTCTCGAAATGGTATTTCGACTTTATTCTCGACATTTCGACTTTATTCTCGAAATGGTATTTCGACTTTATTCTCGACATTTCGACTTTATTCTCAAAATGCAAAATAAAAATAAAAATCTTCCTCCTCTCATTTTTTTTTTATGCCTGGCCCTAATACTCTTCCGTATAATCAGAGTGGCACTCCGCTGGAGAATTTCTGCTGGTGTGTCAGCAGCGGTCCCCCGGCGGAATTCCGCTCTCGCCTTCTATGCAAGTGTGTGGGCTATCACCCCTCCCCCTTGTCCTGGTGATGAAATTCGGTCGGGGTACGATTGTAGGCCTAAATGATAATTGTATTTATTTGAACCGCAGGAACTCATTCCTATACGGATCCTATCAGCATCGGTCAGGTTATATGGTAGGTCTAAAGCAAACTGTTAAACTAATATTAATATTTTCTTTGTGCTACCAACTTAGGTTAAAGCAAGCGTATAAGCATGTTACCATACAGTCGCTCTCAATTAAATTAAGATACCAAAATATATGTTTAGCCTACTCGTTAGTTAAGGTTAGCCATATTCTCTGCATTTTTCATGTTAAATAATACGTATTTATATTCTCCTTTACATACTATATATATATTCTCCTTTATAAAGAGTGAATGCTATATTCCTCTTATGCTATATCAGATGATCCGTAAGCTATTAAATAGGTCATTCGTCCGAAACATGATAATGTCAATATAATGTATTTAATTATTCATAAGCAGTTTAAATGTTCTATGAATGAAACTATAGTCCCAGAGGGACATTTCTCAAACATAATATAACCCTAGAACAGTTATGGCCATCATTTCTCTGTCTCATAATTTCTGTTTTGTAACCATTTCAGGGGCTGTACGAAAAAATGACAACTGAGGAGGTGACACAGTAGGCCTACTTGAAGAGGGCTCCTGACAGGGCCGGTGGCTGGAGGCAGTGAAAGAAGGCAGAAAGCTTACATGACTACAAATATCTGTGTTTGTGTTGCCTACTCCATTTTATTATTACTGTGTTAAATGTTTGATTGCCTCCTCCATTTAATTTCCATTTAGTTCTCTAAAACATTTTATTGAATTAATTGATCAAGAAATCTGTGCTTTGTTCTTTGTCATAGGATCTTGTATATATATTTTTTAATTAGTAAATGTTATTTATTATTATTTTTAACAATAGAAAATTGAAGAATATATAGCCCTAATAACGTATACACTACCAGTGGAATGACGGCAAGAATCACCAGCGAACTGCTGGCGGACCGCTGTCCATTCTGCTGAGAATCCACCAAAGGGCAGCTGGAATACCGCCGGCTGTGTGCTCTCTGGGTAGCAGTAGTCGGCCTTATTTTACTGTGTCGCAATTTTAGCTGTGCTTTATTGTTTGCGGTCAGTGCATAGAATTGCTGTTATTATTGTCCTCTGTGGTCGTCATAACACAAAGCCTTCCCCATCCTCACCTGCGTGACTCCAGTGTTTGCGCACATTGGCATTTTCTTCACAATCAGTTGTGGGAAAGTGGCAGAAATATGACTGTATATGAATTATTTTCATTATTTAAGCTATTTTGTTTATTTAGTTAGTTAGTTTAGCTCTCCTTAAATTGACCGCTGCAGCCGAAACGCATCAGAACGTGCAACTTTTACTTTGACGGCGAGCTGTCTCTGTTTCCGGCTCTCGACCTCCTTGTTCAATTTTCATTGTACAAGTCGGATAATGGAACAAGCTGACGCTTTGGCGCGCTGAATTGCATTGCACATCTTCATTCAATGCAACAATAACAAAGGCAGCAGATTAGGCAGCATCGGCTATTGAACGACCTCTCATGCGTCAACATACATGTGCATTAGCACTAGCAGGACCATGAAATTAGGCAATACCTCCTAAACTGGCATTTTCATGACACAACGTGAACAACTGCAGATGACTTTCTTAAAAAGTCGATGTGAATGAAGGAATGAATTATTAAAAGGCAAAATAGCTGGTGGTGCATATGCTAATTTGGCATCAATCGAGGAAGGGCTCAACTATTTATCTATTTAGTTTTCAGTGTCCAGTTTCTAATCGGTACATTGTCTTATTTTGTGATTGAATCGAGATTAGTCATTAACCAATAACATGTAGGCCTAATACATCTAAATATTTGTCTGCATGAAGCGGACTATATAAAATACCAGTCACAAAAAAACACAGACATTACATGACGTCAGTGGAGGGTATCCGTACCAGAACCATATAAAGACAGAGTTGCGTCAACGGAAGTTCTAAATGCTTAATCGTCAGATAGTTCCAGGAAGTGCGATTTTTGGTCATTAGTAGTCAATAAATGCATTGATTTACAATATTTATATAGCACACCGACATGTGTACGTAGTTACATCAATATGTTTTAATGTTTATTGATATATTTAGAGGGAAGGGAAGGAATGTTTTCTACCATTTCTATAATTCATGGTGGTTTCAGTAATCCCACGGTAACTAAGGGCCTAAGTAATCTTAATTACTTAATGACTAATGTCATCTTTATGACTTTCATATAGGACAGAAGGAGGCAGTCAGGGGACTATCAATGATTGCCAACTGACACAGCAATGGGTCAATGGACTAGCAGCAGCAGCAGTATGATGCTGATATTAAGTGTGTTGTCTTAGGAAATCCATTGCAAATAAGTGGAATTAAATTAATCTTTCTGCTTACAATTTTTATGCACCCCTGCACTTATTAATGTATACATTGATACATAATATATCTTCAAATTCAAAAGAACGTTATTGTATTTATCTCTTTGGCTTGCATGTGCAGAAATCTGCTATTAAAAAGGGTATTAAAACACATCACATCCAGACAGGATACATTAAAACACACACACACACACGCGCACGCACGCTTTATATGCTTATATATGTTTATACACATTTAACATATTTTATCTATCTTTTGTCTTTTTACTATGCACTTATTTACCGCAATTAATTCATTAAATAAATCTCTAATAAACTCAGAAACATGAATAGCATGTCAAGCAGTTTGTCTGTGCCCTTTCCTCCATGTTGTCCATGTAGTCTCATGGGTTCCTCCCTCATGGAGCTCCCCACCACAGTGGGTGTCTTGGAGAAAGAAGCTCAGGCACTCTCCAGCAGGCTTCCGTCATGTTGTGGAGTGCAAGAAAAAAGAATTGAGGGGAAAAAAAAAACACTTAAAAGATGGCCATCTTGGAAGCAAGAGCCAATCCAAAAAGGAGAAGAGGAACAGTAGCCAAGCTTCAATAACCCCCAAACAGCTCCAGATGTGCTATCCAACCTAGTAGTCGTTGCAATGGAAACATTTGGACTAACCAATATTCCTACAAGTGCTCCATCACTCAGCCAACATCACTGCTCCTCCACCTGCCAAAATCCAGCACCCAGCCAACGTCACTGCTCCTCCACCTGCCAACATCCAGCACCCAGCCAACATCACTGCTCCTCCACCTGCCAACATCACTGCTCCTCCACCTGCCAGCACCCAGCCAACATCGCTGCTCCTCCACCTGCCAGCACCCAGCCAACATAACTGCTCCTCCACCTGCCAGCACCCAGGCAACATCACTGCTCCTCCACCTGTAACATAATTTGTCCTCGCCACTCCTGACCTGTAACATCATTGGTCCTCACCACTCCTGACCTGTAACATCATTGGTCCTCACCATGCAGCAATCCTGACATGCAGCATCACTGCAGTATGATTCCTTATAATATATAGAACATATTCATACAATCCATGTAATACAATACATGTTTAGTATGATTACTTATATAATACAGTAGTATCATACCCAGTGCTGTAGGTTACTAATATACAG
Organism: Trachyrincus murrayi; assembly: GCA_900323305.1. Classification (NCBI taxonomy): domain Eukaryota; kingdom Metazoa; phylum Chordata; class Actinopteri; order Gadiformes; family Macrouridae; genus Trachyrincus; species Trachyrincus murrayi. Next base: position 20,432 of record OOFB01039968.1, read on the forward strand.
TAACAAGATTACTTATATAATACATTCATATAATACATATTTAGTATGATTACTTATATAATACAGTAGTATAATACTTTTAGTATGATTCCCCATTTAGCCTAGTTTTCTCATTTTTCAAAATTGCTGGCCTATTTTAAACTTACCTTGTGTGTCTCATTTTATCCAGTATCCTAACATTAGCCTAATCTGTTATCTGTTAACGTTCCCTAAAACTACTAATTTAGTGGGGGATAATCCAATAATTTCCTTGAATGCACATGCATTGATTCAGATGTGTGATAATATACAATCTGATTCTTTAAAGGTCTTACCCTTTATAAGTGCATCACAAACGGTCTATTCTGCTGCAACTCTACTGCGCTGCTAGCAGTAGCTGCTAACTACCGGGAACTATTGAGAGGCTCCACGATCCGCCATTGCTGTAAATAAAAATGGTCCATTGGAGCGAACGGAGATGACGCAACTCTGGCTCTGATCCGTACGTGCTGACGCAAGGTATATAAAACAATTCTCCGCCCCTTTACATTCCCTTTCCGCTGAAATCCTTCAGAGTAGGAAGTCAATTTGCCTAAGGTGCTCGGTCCTTCATCTGAAGCTAAGGCCCTCAATCCGGCGACTAGCACCGTTAAATTTAGGCATCCGACACCCAAACAGTAAAATCTAACATCAACAATGGCCTCCGTATCTGAGCTCGCTTGTATTTACTCCGCTCTGATTCTCCACGACGATGAAGTCACCGTCACCGTAAGTCTCCCGCCTTCACTGTCCCTATTCACAATTCATACACAGGTATTGTACAAGTGAAACCGTATAGCCCCGAAAACGTTATAATGGGTGGAAAAGTGCTCGTTTAAACGTCAATACGTTTTGACAATTACGGACAAATTCATTGTTTCGCCAGTAACATCCCAAAAGCTACTTTAAACTACTCGGTAAAAATGGCGCCTCCCATGGTGCTAGGCCACGTTGTTGGACGAGACCATTGGCATGTGTCAACTATTCTACTTGTAAACATGCATTGTATGTTGTCATACAGTTCCTTAAAGAGTAAAATGTATGTTCGCTACGAAACCTACTCGCTGTGACATGTGTACTGCCCTGTAAAGTTATTGTAGCATAATACAGCATGAACCACGTGATGTCATTTACTACGTCTCTTGCGTTGAAGTATTTGAAGATACAAGACCAAAACCCGTATTAGTAAAGCTCTTGGCTCACATGTCACGTCAAATTGTTCAGCGCTGTTTTTGACAGACCTCGACAAGTGATTGGTAGTGTGAGGGTCTGCCAGCATAATGGGCCCCCTAAGTGCAGACGTCCGTAAGGAGCATGTGGCTATGTGATGGCTGGAAACAATTTCTTGTGACACATTTTATATTAATGGTCGAATCTTATTTTCTGAATGCGACGGTTGTTGGTGTGATATGGCATGGGTAATGACACTGGATTACAATTGTTAACATAACTTTACAGCCACGTGTAGATAATAGATATACAAATAATTTGGCTGGTTTCAAGGGTCATCTACAGTTTTATGTAGACACTGTGTGGGTCATAATGACCAAAACGTTATTGAATAAACTCAAACCCTTACCACATAAGAAAACACGATTAAAGATGTCTGCATTCTGAAGTGTCCATGGTCTTCCCAGTCTAAACATAAAGATGTCTTTTCCACTTTTATTCTTCACATCCCAGGCTATTTTGTAACTCCTGTTGCCATGCAGTACTTAATTAATAACCTTTCCTCCTTTGTGTTTGTGTGTTCAGGAGGACAAGCTCAATGCCCTGATCAAGGCAGCTGGTGTCACCGTGGAGCCTTTCTGGCCCAGCCTCTTCGCCAAGGTGACAACAGGCAGAACTCAATATTATCTGGCATTCAATTTACACCCTCACGTTCTCATTCAATCTGACTAGCCTTCTTTTCACTGACACCCCCCACCCCACTAGTACTTCAAAACTTTTCTAGCTTAGACCAGTTGTTGACAATATGTTATCTAGTAATGTTTACTAAGGTTGATTAGTTAATTTATTGATCTAATTGTTTGTTTACACGATAAATGCCCAAGCACAGATGCAAAGTTTATTGTGTACACATGGTCAACCCACAACCATGTAGGCAGTATGCCTCGACCCAGGTTCGATTCTGACCTGTGGTCCTATGCTACAGGCCATTCCCACTGTTGAAACCCACTCACCCTTCTCTTTACTGTCCTGTTCATAACACGCAACCATGTAAAATGTGTTTTACGGTGTGTAAAGGCTCAACTATCTATTTGCTCTCTACATTACTGTGTTTTCCTGTGTTCTTGTAGGCCCTGACCAGCGTGGACATCGGCACCCTGATCTGCAACGTAGGAGCCGGCGGTGGAGGAGCCCCAGCTGCTGGTGGCGCCGTACCTGCTGCTGCTGGTGGTGACGCCCCAGGTACCTACGGCACCTTAACACTCCTTTTACTATTCAGCTGTTACTAAAGTGGCATAGTCTAGTAGGGTTGGGGTGTTTGACTCCTAGCCAAAAGGTACTGGGTTCCATCCCAAATGTCTTCAGCAAGATGCCCATATCGCTACCTGCTCCTTGATGACATCAATATGAAAAAAATCACTGCAAGTTGCTTTGATAAGTCTGCTGAATGACTAAAGAAAAAAAGATTTCCAAAGCAACTTGTGTAGATTTTCTAGATTAATGCTGGGCATCTTGCTCCACAATGCCTACAGGTGCACTGCAGACATTCACATTCACAAGTACCCGTTGACTCGGAATTGCAACACCCTAGTCACTACACTATCCTCCCCCCTATTGCGTGCGTGTGTATTTAATTAAACCCATGTGTTTTCTGCCCCTACAGCCAAGGAAGAGGAGAAGAAAGAGGAGAAGAAGGAAGAGTCCGAGGAGTCCGATGACGACATGGGCTTCGGTCTCTTTGACTAGGAACTGTTTTTCTAATGAAACAAAATAAAAGAATAGAAACGAATGTCACCTCGTCCTGTTGTACTTGAGTTCTGTTGAATTCTGCAGTCTTTTTATTTCTTTGGTGGCCTATTTAAAAGGCCCCCATTTTAACACCAGGTGAGATGACCATTACAAACATAACATGGAGCATCCACCCAGGTGTACGACGAATAGATATGAATATGGTAGGTTGATCTAGGGCAATAATTCAATATTATTTAGTTTAAATGGTATTGTATAGTCATGAAATGATGCTAATCGTGTTACCCAGTTTTTAAATTACGATTAGATGTGCCTTATAAAATTATCAAACGAGGTTTGAAATGTCAGAACATACTGGTTTTAGTTAGATACCATATTTTAAATCTCCATATATTTAAATAACGACCTCACTGTTTAGAATGGTCTTTTAGCATATTTGTGTAAAATTCCCCTGTAATATATTTTTCCATATTGTATCCATAGGGGCAAATATGTAGTGTCATAACTACTGCAAGGGAAGCCACTGTATGTGGCTGCAAAATAAATACTCATGTATATTGAAATGTTTATTACATTCAAAAACAACATTGTTTAAATATTTCAGGCAAATTTATGTTGACTTGTGATAAAATCTGCCCAAATTTTAAACAGATGCACCATCATCTTCTGAATTGATTCAAACTAGCTCTGCCAGAGTTGGTCCAGGTGTAATACTAACTCAAGTTCCACACAACTAGAGCAAGTACTTTATTTTACATTTGGCACTGGTATTGGCCTTTGAGAAAATACTTAAGGTAAAGAGATTTGCTTGTCATGAGAATTAAATGTCTCTTTGCTATGGTACTGGGAGGTTGGGTATCCAAATTTGAGTGTAAAGGCTTAAAAATGCAATAAAGTCCCTTTGCGTCTAGTTTTTCTTCCCTTGTAAAATCTACAGTGCAGCACCATTTCCAACTGTCGAAGAAAGATGCTTGGTAAGGTAGTTAGAAATGCCACATTCATGTTAACTTCCCAGTCAGTTTGTATACCAGTGATGTTGACCACGATTGCCAAAATCCTGAAACATTGGATACAAGCATCTGTAAAGCCATCAGTTATGTTACACATCGGGGGTCCTAGATATGACCAATTTGTTTCCAGTACAAAAAAATAAAACATAATTTGTGTATAATACACTTCCAATTCAACAGTAAAATGTTGCTATTAATCTCCCAATCAACACCCCGTGGGCCCACTTGTGTAATCAAGCCTTAATTACATCGCTTAAAATGCAGCCACCCCCAAAATAAAGTTGGGTCAGTCAACACTGAAACACACCTACACTTGTACTGACATTCCCATGTGCTATGGTACAGGTTTAAGGTAAAAAAGAATACAAATAAAGGCCTTCATTTAAAATCAATCCAAAAACTACAGATGATATCAATAGGGTGTCCTATACGTCAATAGGATTGGACTTGGATCAAATCAGCTGCATAGATCTATTGGTCCTGTCATGGACCAATAAACAGTGGAACGGACAGCAAGTTCATCTTCCTCCCCTTCTAGTCTTTGTGTGCCTTTGCCTTGTCTGCCTCATCATAGGAAACTCCATATTCATTCACCCTTGTCTTGTCCACTGGATAGAGCCTGAAAAGACAAAACAATTTAATTATAGTTCGTAGACAAGTTATGAGAAAGCATTGAAAAGTAAGATGACTTCTTCGATACAAGTTATCTTTAATCTTTTAGCTTTTGTGCCTTCATGAACAGGACCGAAAAAGAGCGGGGATGACATGTAGCATAGAACCATAGGTTAGGAATTGTTGATTGTTCTTGTATATAATGTGAGGGCTTTTATGCCTTGATGGAAAGGACAGGAAAGTGGTTTTGAAGAGAAGCAATAGCATAGGACTACAGGTCGGAATCAAACTTGGCTTGCTACAAGGCATATTGTCTACGTGGTGGTTAGCACACTAGCGGGTTGAGCCACCCTCAATGTGAGTGCTTGTCTTACCATCTCTGGTAGAGGTAAATGAGGAACACAATGTCGTCTCGGAAACAGGCCAGTCTGTGTGAGGTCGGCATGGTGATGATGAAGGCAAACACATCGTCGATGAAGGTATTGAAAGCCTGATGGGGGGGGGGGGGGAAATCAGATCGATCAATATCAAAACGTGCACACAACGGATGCAGTGAATATCCTTAATCAGCAATGAAATAAGAGTAAAAGTAATGTTTTGAAGACCGCAAATATTACTTTTAAGACGCGTTTGACTGCAAAACACGATATTTCAATGTCCTGCATTGCTGAATGTGCGTATGCGCCAGCGTATTCACTCTTCTGGTGTTTTGCAGTCAAACGCGTCTTAAAAGTAATATTAAGACTTTTGCAAAAAATCGGTTTCACTGCCCGGACTACTTTGGATTATAGCAAGCAACAAACGCATATCTGTGAGTGGTGACATATTTTTTTTTTGATATCTTCCACGCAATGTTCGATGAATGGGGAACAGATGGAGTCTACATGCTCTTTGTTTATAGAGTAAGGTCAAGACATGATTGACGGATAATCCAGTTAATGATATAATTCCTTTTCATCTAGTGGGGGAGACTGAGCTGATTGGCCAAGACAGAAAAAGAGTACAAGTTGACTCACTGCAACATTACTGCCAAAAAGAAAATGAAGTGCAGTTGGAAAAACCAATTGTGCACATGTAAATAGAGTTTTATGCACAATTCCATCTTTTACCAGTACAAAATATTTTTAAGTAGTACACAATAGTTTTACAAGTTCACAACTTTTGTTTTACAAATGCAAACTTTTGTACACAGTTTACAACTACAAACTTAATGGCATTAAGCCCATACGGGTTAGGCATCTTGCTCGAGGATGACTACAGGTGAAACCCAATTTATATTCACCGTGCTTGAACAAAAATGACAATCACGGCCCTTGCACGGTTCATACCTCTGAAATTTTGAAGCTCCACAAGCATAGTGAGCAAACTGCCCGTCCACACCAATGTTACGGCGAAACAGCGATTATAAATGCCTTGGCCGGGCCGTGGACTGTTTGTGCACGGCGACTATAAATTCTGCTTTAGGCTACGGACATTCAGGATCGAACCCAGCCAACTAAACGGATGAATAGCATTAACCAACAATTGATTGTATACGCAGGGGACATGTCAATAGAAAGCATCAATCGAGTGAGAATAAAAATGAAGCCCTTGGCATAGTTGGAGCCGTCTCACCGGGCCTGTTAGCACTCTGCTTGATGAGAAGCCACATTAAGAAGATCTTACCTTGTACATGAAGGCTTTCCAAGGCAGGTGCGCTACAGACTTTAGCTGTTCACACGGAACAAAGAACACAAACACCTGCATTTTAAACCGTGCATTTGTTTTTAGAAAGGTATTTTTTCGTCTGAATATTTCTGTCTCAAGGTATCATAAATGGCTGCCCAAGTTCACTTACCCCCACCGAAAAACAAACAAATAACAAACCAACAGTATTCTGGAATATAAAAAGGAAAATATGCTGAAAGGAACATGCATTATGTACCTTGAAGTTGACAAACAGTTGCGGAAGCATGAAGAGGAAGCCGAAAGCGTAGACACCTACACGGATGGTTAAAAAATGTAGTGGAAAGGTATATTTTTTTGTATTACCATTAATAATATTGTCATCAAGGTCCTAATCAGCAACCAATAACAGATATCCATCAGAATGGGAACATCTATAAGCAGTGGTATTATGAATACTAATAATGGAAACTTGTGTTATACAACTAGATTTGTGTTCTGTGTGACAATTTTTACAGGTTAGGTTTGTCAGATGTGTTGAGGTCATCTCGTGACAAACTTACCGTTAACTAAGCTGTTGATCACCCAGGAGTACCAGCTAGAAGAGAGGAAGGAAGAAGTGGAGAGATGGTTTAAGACAGAGGCATAGATATATATAGAGATAATAAACCCATAAGCAAGAGAGTAATCTCTTAATAATCATGATGATAATCATGATAATCATTACCTTTTGTATCGTAAAAATATCAGGGCGTACACCGCCCCTCCTATGCACAGAGGGTACAGCAGGTAGGACAGGTACTTCATGGCCTACAAAGAAACAGGAGCAACAGTTAGTGAATATCAAGTCACTGCTAGATAGGGAGGCATCATTACACTATTGATAGACTATTGATAAGACTCTGAAACTCGTCTATTGGCCTGTGTGTGTGTGTGACAACACTATATGTCATTCAGGTGTTTGTATCTTACCAGAGTGTCGTATTCTTCCGTTCTCTTTTCCGATTCGTCCAATTTCCCAAACTGTTAAAGACAGAAAAACAGTCCATTTTGTTAACCGCTACCACACAAATGAATAAACTACTGTACAAAGAGAAAAATTTTAGAGGTCATTGTGAGTGTCTCCTACCAAGAGTGTCGGTTTGGACCCCTTCCAGAACACCTGGATCTTGAAGGCCTTCTTCACCTTCCACACCTGGGACAACCGGCCAATCACACAGATGAAAACACAGACACCAAGAATTATGCAAAATTTCCCACTTTGACCTGACCCAATTTGGAAATTTGGCAGTCTATATGAATACAGTTTAAAAAGGCATGGATGCTATACCAGAATTTCCTAATTCAAAACAACTTCTTGCAACATATGTTATGCCAAACCACTCAAGAACTAATACTATCCACTCAGCAGAGCATCTTTGAAAATCTGTTTTTGGTGGACGGAAACACTGATTTAATGTGGATGGAAAGCCAAAACAGAGAACAAATGTTTTTTAAAAAGAAGTATTGTGGACATGGCCTGCCTACATTATTTAGCGTATGGAGTGTGTTTACCTCTATGATGGAGCCTACTCCAGCAGGTATGAGCACCAGGAGGCTGGTCTGCTGGTCCAACAGGTACAGGAAGATGACAATGGTGCTGAAACAGCGCCACAGAACTGTGAAGAAATAATAAACACACCACAGACACACCATTACTACACATTGCATGGAAGAGAAAGGAAGGAAAACTAAATTGTTGATGTTTTAATACAGCAGCAAAAAAGTTGTGAGATAGTGTGGAAGTATCATAATCAATCTAAATGTATCTCACTGTATGAACTGTATTTGTTCAACATTTGCTCATTGCTGATGCTCCTGAACAGTTTATGTTAATGTTACCTTTCTAGTCCAAGAATAGCCCTTGTGGCTCGTCTTTCATCAAAATAACTTTAATAACATTATTAATTAAATATGATACAATACAATTATACTAGGTAGGCGAATATATGTTTTACTTCCACAGATAAGTGTGGAAACTGGGCTTTCATGTTATTTCTTTGTAGAAAGGAATTCACACATCTCATAGTCCTCCTGCTCCAATGAGATTGCATGTTCAGACGGGGCTCCTCCCAACCCTAGAATTCGGTCACGTGACCCACCTGCTTTACTCGACATTCCGACCATGCTTCTCTTCTGCTTCCAGAAGCTGATGTCATTCTTAAACGCGAGGAAGTCAAAGAGCAGCTAGAGAGAGAGAATGAAAGAGAGACAACATGACAGTATTAGAAAAAAAATAAAAGAAAGTATGGCACATGCGAACAGACTATTACTATCACCGGTAAAACCTCGATGACATATTTATCAACATAAAATATTAGTTTTTCTTTAAACTGTTTACATTTGGGTCAGAAGGTCAGAAGGTACCTCTAATTAGCTTTATGAGCTACACCTGTGAATTTAATCTTCTATGGTACATCCATGAAGATAGCTTCCTTGTAAAGTTTATAACAAGCTTTTATAACTTATTTTAGTGTATTTAGATTATTAAAGACTCACATGGAAGGCAGCGACGAAAAAGGTAAGAGCCAGGAAATAGAGGTTAGTGTCAACGAAGATTCCTTTAATTTCGTCCGCATCTTTCTCTGTAAAACCTGAGGGGAAAAAAAGTAGTTTTGTGTATGCTTCATAAGAGTTAAAAATTGAATTAACAAATTAAGGGTTTTTAGTTAAAGGGAATGCCTCAACCTTCTGCTGTGACTTTGTAATTCAAGTTTGTGGCAGTTTCCCTTACCACATGCCATCTACAATGATTTTTCAGGGCTTCTCCCACAGTAGGACACAGACAGATGATGGTTAAACTGGTTTATTGTTTATTGTTTGAACAGGCAGAGCAGGTGGTACGTGCTGACATGCTAGCACTCCTCTTGAGTGTGTGTGCTGGTGGCTGGTTTAACCTGTGGGCCTTGATTGGCCAATGCCCCACAGGTGTGCAGCCTCACCCAGCCCCAGCATCTAATCTGTCTGACAACACACACTCCACAAAGTTCTTATAGTTTGTTAATTGTGGCTTCTTCCTAACTATACAAAGTGTGTGGTTACTAAATGTTTACACACGTCTATAGAGCCGTGTGTGTGTTTACATACCAAACTGTTGTAGCGAATACACTGCGTCTTGCATGTGAATCCAGAATCTCAGCCTCCCAAGGGAGATGGAGACGTAGTTTATAGTCAGTGGAAGTTCCTTCGTGGTGCTGTTGATTTCCTACACACACACACACACACACACACACACACACACACACACACACACACACACACACACACACACACACACACACACACACACACACACACACACACACACACACACACTTAGAACAAAAAGGCATTCAAGGAGTGTTAAGAATTTCTGAAAAGTATTAACAATGACGTACCACCAAGTCCTTGACTCTGTTGCTCAGTTCATCGACAAAGAGCAGAGGTAGATACACCATCTTCTTACCACTCGGGAAACTGGAAGAGACATACAGATATACAAATTACAATTTACTAAAAGCACAATATAGTTAAAGGATAAAGATCTTAAAGATAAGATGTGCTTTATTAATCCCAGATGGGAAATTAGCATAATACATTTTTCATAATTGTGTATGATTATTGCAATGGTGAATCCAATATCACGATAATCTGGTTGTCATGTTCTAAATTCAGTCCTAACGTGTGTGTGTGTGTGTGTGTGTGTGTGTGTGTGTGTGTGTGTGTACAGTATGTGTGTGTGAGTATGTGTCTTACACTCTGAGGTATCGGTGCACGTCGCTGGGTAGGGACTCCTTATCAAACAGGAAGTGGTCGCTGACGATGTTGAGTGTCAGCCGGGAGCGCCAATGGGAAACCGGGTTATCTGATTCGGTGGCTTCTCCTGCTCCGCCCCCTGCTGTGGGGTTGCCATGGCGAACATTCTGCTGCCCAGGTGCTGCTTTTGGTTCCTGATATGAAAAACCGGCGCATATACGGCACATATAAAATGGTTAAACGTTGCAGTGAGTGTACATTAACAATAGCCCCGATTGCAAATGTTGAATGACTATGTATAACTGCCACAGACAGTTTGTCTACCAACATTACTCTCTTAACTTTGAAATCAGCTTCTGTTCCGAATAGGCCGCCTCTAGACAAGAGAACTGGTTATACGTCTACATAGTTACTGTACTATGTAGACATGTCCCTGTAGTAAAGGGGGACCTCAGGATTATTATGGTCTGGTAATGAATTAATGACCTGTATCTGAATTCACTGCAAATCACTTTGGATATAAGCATCTACTAAATAGTGAATAGTACTTATGGTGTTGGATCCAGAATACGGTTCTACAGGGACACACATATGTATAGCTAGCCGCTAGCTCACCTTAGTGTTCTGGTCGTCGCCCTGATCCCCCTCTGTGGCGATGAGCGACACCTCGGGCGGCCTTGGGACCATGTGGGTGGTGAGCTGGGCCACCAGGTGCACCTGCTTGGGGTCCTGCCAGGGCGTGACGCCCGCCTGGTGCACAAACACAATGGCGTACAGTGTGCCGTTGTTGCGCGTCTTCTTGGGCAGTGACACGTTCACTATCCTGCAGGGGGAGGAGGGGGGAGGAGGTGGGACGAAGAGGATGATGAGGGAAGAAGACAAGGAGGAAGGAGTAGGGGGAAGGGTGAGAAGGAAGGGGGGTGGAGGGAGAGGAGGAGGGTGAGGGGGGTAATATAGCAGCATTTAAAGTTTTCTATACTCTTCCCCTGCAGGCTGGACTTCAGTTTAATTTAGTTCTGTTAATCAAGTTTATACTATTTGTCTTTCATAACTCCACCAAACCCCTGAAACTACTACTTCTCCTTAATGCCTGACTTCATGATTTAGTGAATTTTCATTATCTTACATTCCCTCTGCTTATATGTGCATGATGTTTTTCTTTCAACTCAGTTGCAATTACAACTGACTTTGGATCATTTTACATGGGCACGTGAGTGAGTGACTCCCCTCTAGTCTAAGCACTGACTCCACAACAGGCACAGACCTGGATGACTAGCTACATGTTGGTACAAATCAGACGGCATGGGGTGTTTTCCAATCTACCTCTCAAACTTGCTGTCGATCTCAAAGTTCTCCTCCTTGTGGATGAGAGTATACCCTTTGTCCGCGTTGGGCCGCAGTGCACTGTAGATACTTAACTGATGGAGAGAGACAGAGAGAGAGAGAGACACACAGAGAGAGGGACAGCGACAGGACAGAGAGAAAGACAGAGACAGAGAGAGAAGGGTATCCATGATAATTAGGGATCAGTCACTATAAGTCGATACTCAGTCAACATGAATGAATGGATAGATAGAAGGGTGGGTGTGTGGGTGGACAGACAGACAAACAGATGGATATCAGATCGATCCCCACCTGTAGCTTGGGCTTCCCAGCCAGGAAGGGCGTGATGCAGTTGGTGGGGCTGTCGCAGGGCTTAGTGTACACGATGCCGTACATCACCCAGCAGGTGTGGAGCACGTACACCACGAACACCCCCACGATCAGCGTGGTGAAGGACGTCCTCTCAAACATAGTGCCCGGGGTAGAGAGAGTCTTCTGCAGAGGCTAGCGGGGCGCCACAGCCATGTGTCTGCTCGTTATAACAAAGATGTAAAAAAATAAATTAAAAAAACTAGACGAGACAATACAGCAGCATGACTAGAATTATAGTTGGTGTAGAGGCTAGGCTGTTCAGCTAGGGTGTTCTGGATTCAATGTCTGCAGCCAAAACTCTAGGCATACTTGTGATGCACAACCCCTACCTGCTCCTTAATGACATGTATCTGAACTCACTGGAAGTTTCTTTGGAGAAAAGCGTCTGTTACATTACTAAACAGGGATAGAACCTGTAGATAATGTGGGTTAAACCGTATGAAAATCCTCAAAAATAACATTTGTTTTAAGGTGGTATTCCTTTCCTAACACTGACTTAAATATGAATTGCAGGTGCAATAATAAAAGCATTCCCCAAATGTGAAAATTATTATGTCTGATTCAATGTCCTGCGGAATTGCTTGCTATATGATACTAAAGGAAGGTTCTGTGGATTCTGATCTCTTATTGAGAAGTATCGTGAAAGCTGGAACTTGTTCGCCAGGTATTCGCCTGGCGAACAAGTCGCCTGGTTAGCTTAAAAAACTGGTTACAAAGCGGTTTACACCACAACAATCATGAACGAATTAATAGTGGAGGATGATTTTCAAGACTAGGCTTTACCACACTAGGTTACCTCAAATATGTATGGTTGGATGTATGGACATAAATTCTAGCTGATCAGAGTTGAAATTATTTGACAGCTTGCATTGATGTCCACTTATCACTTCCCGTACTTGATTATGTGGTGCTATTTACATTTTGATGACTATAAGTGTTTCTCAGATTAGATTAAACATTTTCCTTACCTGTGCCAAGATGGCAAGCAGTTAGTACACTCTCAGATGGATGATTGGCTGTCTATTCACCCATTGCGCTTTGCTTAGCCATCCAGGAGACAGCGTCACAATTCATAACTGTATATCATTTAAATTAAAACATTATGAATTCTATCGAAGTATCGCGTATATGTGTTTAATTTATTCACGAGGAAAAAAATATAGTATCCGGAATGTAGTATTGGAATCTGCAATGGTTTTACATTTCCGCCATTCGCTTCCTGGTTGATATTTTCGATGAGATTTGGAGTATTAGTAACGCGAGACTTGGTGATATACACACCTCCCTCCAACCCCCATCTCCGCCGTTATGATTCGTTACTATCTCGACCTTTTTACGTGGCTTTAGGTTGTCATTAGCATTCTTTTTTTAATTTTTTCATTATCCCTTATTTAATAGCCTAGTAAATATATAGTAAAAAAATATTTAATATAAATAAAAACTGAAAAGCATGGAGTATGCCACCAACATGGTGGGGTGTAAGCCAATAGCTACATGTTTTGTTTAAGACAACTCAAACTGTTTAAATCTGCAGATGATAAAATATTTAGAAACAAAGAAAGCAAATGAATACCAAAAACGTAGCATCAATGTGAACTAATTGTATTATGTTTAAGAATATAATACAGTAATACAATCAAATAAATGTATGGAAATCTCTCAAATATACTGCATTTTATTGTGCAAGAACTATGTCCTTCACCACAGTGTGATAAGAACATATTTGACAGCTTGGAGGTGCAATTGCTCCATCCACTGATCCACTCAGACACCAGGAGACCATCCTTTCTCTATACCCCTCTCTTCCTCTGGTTCTCTATGTCTCTCTCTCACTCTCCCTCTCTCTCTTGGTCTGTCCTCCTCTGCTACTTCTGGGACGGGGCCCTAATCAGCGCTCAGTGCGCTTTCATCAACATCCATCACTTGCCATGGTACCCTCACAGGTCAGCGGGGCGAGGTATAGAGACGGACGAGGGAGAGAGATGGCCTCCCTCTCAGGGGTACGGAGAAGGCTGCATGCCCGCCCTCTCCATTTTCAGTTGGCCTCCATTTTCTCCAACTGTCCCAACTGTCTACAGTGTCGTCCTCAAGGGTTCTGAATGGGGTTACAACTCAGTAACCCCATTCAGAACCCTTGAGGACATGTAGGCGTCTTTTATACTGTGTAGTGTAGTCATTGAGCATTAGCTAAAGCCAACTATTTTATCCAAAGCAACTACATGTCATTAAAGGTGCTGTAGGTAAGATTTATAGTTAGTTATAATTTGATTATTTTGCTCTTTTCTGCTCTCACTCTTTCCAACTCTCAAATCTTACCTACAGCACCTTTAAGGA
>OOFB01039970.1:0-10893 GCA_900323305.1 Trachyrincus murrayi
ATATATATATATATATATATATATATATATATATATATATATGTATATATATATATATATATATATATATATATATATATATGTATATATATATATATATATATATATATATATATATATATATATATATATATATATATATATATATATATATATATATATATATATATATATATATACGTATATATATATATATATATATATATATATATATATATATATATATATATATATATATACGTATATACATATATATATATATATACATATATATATATGTATATATATGTATATATATACATATACATATATATATATATATACATATATATATATATATATACATATATATATATATATATATACATATATACATATATATATATATATACTGGATCTCTGCCCTGACTGCTGAGCCGGCAGAAGGCCATTTGAGGTCCGTCAGTCACCCTATACTGGCATCAGACGACACCAGGGACACCCGAAACTACACCACCTAATGAGGTCCGATCAAGCAACCAGCCAATCAGACTGCCCCGCAGGAGGGTTTTCCCTTGCTTCTGTATTTTTTTTGCAGTTGAAAGAGCTGTACATTGAGGCTGCAATCCCATTGTTGAATTGTTTTTCTGCAGTAGTCTAAACTTTGATATTCCATCTTCAAAGGCCAGAGTCAGCTCTGTCACCGTCAAATACCCACTCATGTTGATAGTATGCCTAATACAATGCCACCAATCATCACACGGAGAATAAACAACACAGTATTCTATTAATACCATTACAACAACATAACCTACACCATCAAAGTGCTCCTTGCCCCAAAAAAGAATGTCCTGTATACTACGGTTAGGCAAGAAAAAACCAACAGAGCTAAACAATGAAATGAGAAACAAAAAACACAAAGTAAAGTGCAATAATAAACAGGGACTCCTGTGAAGAGGGATGGGAAAAGGCTACGGGGTGCCTGGACGCAGCATTCCATTGGCCTTTACTGTTCCAATAGACTGCCACTGCCATGGCATGATTTCACGGGCCAACGTATTTTTGGCAGCTTTCAATGAAAATTCCGTTATTGTATGGTTTGGATGAAAATGTTTTGCCCTTTGAATATATAAAATAGTGAGCGAGCTCAGAAACACTACTATGGTGTTTAACTTTTATTATGCATTTAGTACCAAATCGGGTGCGGAACTGCCTTGCAACAAGGCTTTTCCATTAGTGTGGCAATGGATACGGAGTCCTTTATTTGGGCAGAACATTTACATCAGACTTCAGGGGGAAAGAGATCCAAGTAACCTTTTGGCAACAAAAAACACACGCAACTACTCTCTGCAGTTAGCTCAAAACCTTGCAGTTGAAGTAGTTGCTTTAGACAGGGGTTGACATTAAGGTAATTTTGCCAATTAAATATGCCAAAATAAAATGTCAATTATATTACACTAATTATAATAGTATACTAACTATAATATAAAAACATTTTTATTACAGTAATATAGTTATATAATTTCTCTAAATATAATCATTATAATTGTTAGAATTTTGTTATTGTTGTTTTTGTGTATTATCCCCCCAGGGATCAATAAAGTATCTCTTATCTTATACTAAAAACTTGTATTGCCCTATATGAATCCTGAGAACGTTTATGACATTACAACTTCCGGTCTAGCTTTTCAAGTTAGGTAAAAACAAAAATTTTCTCTCACGTAACATAATTTGGCTGTTAACGTAACCTTATCTTTTCTATACTTCACACTCATCTGCATACGCTGGCATCGATCAGCAGAACATACAAAACATTTTCTGCCTCGTAGCCTAGCCAACTCCATCTGTCGCAAGGGAGCCTGAAACTTCCTCTCCCTCTTTTTCTCATATTCCCTGTCACTCGCCTCAGGATGTCATATCTCAACTACCTTTCCCGAGTTGATTCTGCTTTAAAAAATGTAATCATGCTATGTGGGAAAGCAGGAGATAAGTATGCATGGAAATAATGTAGAAAATAAAGACCTGTATACTCTTTTCCGTCAGGGGGAAGTATCTCCAGTTACTCATGATGATAAACATACGTCCAGTCAGAGCTCTGAGGAAATGCCAGGTGCAAAACAAACACTCCAAAAGTGCACAAAAACTATATATATATGAATATCTATTCCTGTTGCCTTAATTATGGAAGTGCAATTGACTACATCTTGAAACTGAAGACACTAAAGACACTGTTTTTAACTATTTTGGATGTTCTTTTTTTTTTTTAAGTAAATGATATGTTACTGGCATAAACAGAAAACAGTAAATATATTTCAACAAAACGCTTGCCATATACATGGTTTGTTGTGAATGCAGTGAATGTGGAGGTTTTTTTTATTTGTCAAAAACGTGCAACAAAACATGTATTATAGGCCTAATAGTAGGCCTATAATGGACGCAGAGTTATCTCGGAGCTAACCTGCTATGTACCAGGTTTGCTCCAGGTTCACAGCATGAGTCTCCATGGTAACTGAACTGAGATTAGTCTAAACTTGGAATCTGAAACTGAAAATTCTGCCATTCCCTTAATTCTGGTTTAACATATCCAGTTAACCTGGGAATCCAGTTTTTTTAAATAGGGCCCAGTACTACAAGAAAATTATGCGTTTATGTTGTGGTTTCATCGCATTTTGCTTTTATGACAATATTTTTATATTCATGTGTGATCAGCTGGGTGTTCCAAAAGTGCGCCCGGGCCAGCGTTAATGTCGACCCCAGCTTTAGACCCTTGCCTCAGGGCGAAGGTTGAAGTCTTTAACCTCTGACACCAGGAGGATTCCAAATCTCTAATGCCCAAGACCACAAACAGAATAACTGGAACCGTTGTTTACTTATTTGGTGAAGGCACAATAGTTTTTCCGATAGGATATTAGTTCTGAAACACGAGTGTGTTTAAAGGCTTGTTTCAAAATAATGACATTTAAAGGGATCTCTAAAAACTTTATGTGCCAGTGTAAACAAATAAAGGTTTAAAACAGTACTTTATTGTACAACCAGCCACTCACTGCCAATAGAAATAAGGACGCCCCTACTATGGTGGTCGCATTATAATAATGCAGGAACCACAGTAAACCGTAATGAAGGGGCACTCTAGGGGCCAGGCAGCCGCTAATCTGTTTCTTGTGGTTTTCACGAGGGTGCCCCTGTACGTGTGAGCTTGTATAATCATTGCCGGTTTCAACCAGGTTGCGGTGGGCGTGGCGGTAGGCTCTGTCTTAATACTCTGGGTCTGTGCCGTCTGCAAACTCCCCCATGTAACAACAACGCAGCAATGCACACAATGGTGGATTAGCTCCTTTGGGCAGCGTCCATGTCCAGATTCACAGCTCATTTTCACCACTCAACACAGCTTTCTCTGAGACAAGAACTAGAACATTTTAAGATGGTGACGGCCTTTTCTCAAAATTTCTCTTCCAAGCTACACGTTATTGAGCTTTGACTTTATGGAGTGGAGAGTGTCACTATTTATTCAACCAGTGCTGATTATAATACGAGATTCAAGATAATAAAAAGGTATGCTTTGGAATCAGCAAACACACAATTGACTGCATTCCTTTTGCCTCGTTGACTTAGACTTAAGTCAGTTTTTTTTCCTGTTCATATACTATATAAATACAACAAGCCAAAAAGGACTGGTAGACAATTACTTCAAGTAATAGCTTATTACATTTACATTTAGCAGACGCTTTTATCCAAAGCGACTTACAAGTACTTAACTATTTCAGGGACATTCCCCTGGCGCAACTCAGGGTTAAGTACCTTGCTCAGGGGTACAATGGTGGCAGACCCGGGGATCGAACCCATGACTCTCCGGTGCTTTGTCTGGAAGCACTGTTCCTTACCCACTAGGCTACCATCACCCTTATCAGGGCCTCTTGCAGCCCTGATCGTGAACTTGAATTATTATACTAGGACATTTTCTGTTATTGAAAAGGTAATTTAATCTCATCAGTTAGGCTAATATCTTGTCACTAGGGCTGGGCGATATGACCAAAATCATCTATCCCGATATAGGTCATTTAATATCTCGATAACAATATATATCACGATATAGCATGTTTTCCGGTAATTCAATAAATAAATTGTCTATATAAAATAACCACATGGTAAAGCCTATTTTTGTATGCTAGTAAATACTTGACAAATGAAAAGTACTGAGTATTTTAGTGAAACTTTAGTGCAAAATTAACATAAGTTTTAAGTGAAACTATAGAGAAAAAAAAAATATATAGGCCTAGCCTATAATAACAAAATGTTAAATATCAAACTATCAACAGGTTAAAGTATAGCAGCAATTAGGGCTGAGCGATATGGACAAAAACAAATATCTATATTTTTGACCAAATACCGCAACATTGATATTTGCGACAATATTGTAGAGATGACTATTGGTGCCTTCATAAAATATTTACAAACTGACTTCTTTGACAAATAATCCTCAGTAATGTGGATATAATGACCCTAATCCCAACCCTAAGTGGGTAAAGGCAAATAATAGAACAGTCTGGTAAGTTCAGAAAATGACATCACTTTACTGTAATGTAGCCTTTAAAACCAGGAAAAGACAACACTTATGCCATATCATGATATTACAATATCCAAAATCTAAGACAATATCTAGTCTCATATCACGATATCGATATAATATCGATATATTGTCCAACTACTTGTCACCATGACACGTTACAAACCAGTTCTAGGAATTGATACAGGGGGACCTGTGTAGTCAACACTATTATCACAACAAATCATAATTAAGGAAAATGTGTCACTTTAAATGTAATTTGTACAACTTCTAGGTAATTGATCATTTAGACTCAAGGAACTTTGATGCATCAATGTTATCGCTTTGCTTACTAATCATTGCCATGAAATGCAGTGACTCCCTAGTTTGATCAATTGTCGAGTCAGAAGATGATGCCAAAAGAGGATCAAAATAATGAGACTTTAAAAGCAGTAATGATAACAATAATAATTGTAATAAATGCATTGTGTAGTGAGGGAAATGTGTTTGTGTGGTGAGGCTGGGGAGGTCAATGAAGGCATAAAAAGGCATAAAAGGACATGGTGTTCAGTTCCCTTGGGTTAACCTTTGTCAACCTGCCTGACCCTGCGAGTCCCTCTGCACCACAGCAGCAGGCAGTCTTAATTTTGTAAACCAAGTTTCCTGAATCGCAGACAATGGATGTCCAGCTGTTTGAAGTGCCGGGACCGTACGGTATGTGTACATGTTAGCCAAAAATACTTAGTCTTGTGCCTGTGTGTGTGCCTATATTAGAGCGAAATCTCTAGTTGGGGAATGTCTTCCCATTACAAATTATTGCAGAAAATAAATATGGATGTGCAGCATTTACCAAACTTAAAAATATGATTGTTATTTGTCTGGAGCAAAAACATGTGTCTTTCACTAGAACCTGTTGTTCTAAATAGCATTTTGCTGCGGAAGACTGAATATATATTGAATACATAAGGCAAGTAACTATTCGGACGGTTGTGAAATAACCACAAAAGAAACCACATAGCATATCCATGAGATGTGGACTTTTTTGCCTGTCCTACTCAGTCACTTCCCATATGGACACATTTTGAGTGCATACGCAAAAGCAGCCATAATGACATGACATTGCTTGAGCCCCACGACCTTACTTTAGTGTCACTAACATTCACTTTGTTGCATCTTATAAGCCCAGGCATCACGAAGCATGCCTTTCATTCAAGTAGCATAAGTCATACGCCAGTGTAATATGTTCACTATACCTACGTGGCTCTATCTAGTCTCGCGTGGAGCCAA
This sequence comes from Trachyrincus murrayi, assembly GCA_900323305.1. Taxonomy (NCBI): domain Eukaryota; kingdom Metazoa; phylum Chordata; class Actinopteri; order Gadiformes; family Macrouridae; genus Trachyrincus; species Trachyrincus murrayi. Next base: position 5,810 of record OOFB01039970.1, read on the forward strand.
CCAACACGATGCTAACAGCGGCTGTGTTAGCCGTCTCAGAACAAAACATTGAGTATAAACACACCACTCGACAATATAAACACGATACAATTTCTAAAATAACAATTTGTCACAATTGACGACGACTGTCATGTTTGCGTTCAGAGGTTACTATTTGAGACACGTTTTCCGCGCTTTTCAGTAGACCCAGTATACGTTTATCAACTGAATTGATTGGCCGCTTAAATGACCATGAACCCACCTACAAATTACAACAATCATTTATACGTGGTATATTCAACGCAAAGGGACATTCTTTTACAAACACAACTCAAAACGTTGTGCCATTTTCATGTTTAAGATCGCCGGCAAACGTGACAACACACGAGGGGGATTGCATCAGGCAATTCTACTACAAGGTGAGTAGAGCACACGGAAGCCGAGCTTGTGGATTTGTAACAAAAAAATACAATAAAACTACGTTACAGCATCCATCAAATAAACAATCGTCGTCATTTTGTGATGCAAGATAATTACCTTGTGTCTTGGTAGAAACGGCCAACAGCCGAAAAGTTACACACAATAAGAAATAAAACGGCGTTCGCTTCGCTGATGAAACATCCCGCTCGGGTGTGTAGTTTTGATCTCCGAGGGGCGGAGAGACGTGACGTATTGCGCGTGTATAAACAAACCATCATAGCGGTCCAGAGGAGGGGCTTGCCATTCATGAATGGAAACTTCAGGATGTATAGAGTTTATATTTAATTGTTTACTTGTTTTTCGATTAATAAAACTATTAGACCGTTTGCCAAATAATGCAAACGCATAGAGAGGCGGACAGAGAGAGAGACAGAGAGAGAGTGTGTGTGGCCACACGTTACTGGCCAGTAACTTCCAATCAGATGAAGTGGTAACCATTGTTGCGTTCACATGCTGTGATGCCATAAAGTAAAGTGGAAGTGGAGAATATAAGTAGCCTAGCCTGCCTATGTTCTTACCATTTATTACCATGGTTATATATTCTATAACTTGGGGCTTAAATGCCAAATGTTATATCAGCTTCAGCTTTGCTTAAAGAATAACTTCGGGATTTTTCAACCTGGACCCTATTTTCCCATCATTTTGGGTCGCGGACAACAATTTTAGAAATTTGTCCACTATTAAGCGAGAACGCAGCCGCAAAACGTCTGCATTGTAACCCTTTGGGGCAATTGTGCCCGTCGATGTACGTCCTCTAAAAGTGCTTGTTTTTGCAACTGAAAGGCTCAGATTGTTAGAAGTGTTTGACAACATTATAGAAAGGACCCCTACAGAGAAATACAACTTTTTTCTTTACCTTTCGCTTGATCCCGGTCTGTTTGTTATTGTGTCTAACCAAGTCTCGCTCGAGGAGAAGTCTCGCGCTGAAATCTCACACTGTCGAAATCAGCTAAATACTCAGCCATGACTTTGAAAATATTTTAGATAACACTAAGCTACGCGTTCTGTAGTCCAACACATTAAACTCTTGCCGGTACTCCTCCCTCCAACTACCACTCACGTTTCCACCGTTCTCTTCCTGCAACAACTCAACTCTCACGAGATTTCAGAGCAATACTTCTCCTTTAGCGAGACTTGGTTAGACACAATAACAAACAGACCGGATCAAGCGAAAGGTAAAGAAAAAAGTTGTATTTCTCTATAGGGATCCTTTCCATAATGTTGTCAAACACTTATAACAACCTGAGCCTGTCAGTGGCAAAAACAATCACGTTTAGAGGACGTACATTGACGGGTGCAATTTCCCCAAAGAGTTACGATGCAGCAATGGCGAGGCCAGAAATGGAACAGGGGGTGGGCCTTGGCAAGACAGGGTGGACACTAGTTACTTAACAATATACATTTCAGATCTTCCCAAATTTTTCCCCTATCGGCTGGCCCTGCGTCCCGGTCACATGATGTTTCTGTCTGCTAAAACAAAATAGCAACCACCACAGCAATGATAGAAAACGTAGCATTAACCTACAAACTAAACATCATATACATTCACTGAACGAAGATTAGGAAAATAAAATGCACATTTCTCGCTGGAAATGTTGTTAAAACGCATTTTAATGCCGAAGTGTTCACGCTTTACGTCACTAGCATAGTGTTGATATGTGGGCGGGCCTTAGTATGTCACAAAACACTGGCATAGAGGAAAATGCCGCCAACCTGAATTTAAAGTGATGATTTATATTAGGCAAGATGAGACGATAAAATAATTTTAACGAAAGAGATTAATCTTATCCGAAATTTGCTGGTAGTATTACATTTATGAAATTATTTATTATTTATTACTATTTCAAATTGTGCAAAATCATATTTTTTAATTGGGTGGGCCAGCTTTCTAAATGGGTGGGCCAAGGCCAACCCAGGCCCACCTGTGGCCTTGCCTTTGCAATGCAGACGTTTCGCGGCTGCGTTCTCGCTCAATACTGGACCTATTTCAAAAGTTTGACCCAAGTTAGACCCAAAATGATGGGAAAATGGGGTTATCCTTTAACCTCTTTGATATGCAGTCAAAGAAAAGTAAAACTTGAGAAAGTAATCAAAAAGCGTATATTTCAAAGAGGAGAATTAAAATGTAAGCCTGTGTGAATTCCATAATAAAACATATTGAGCATATTGCATGTGCACTCCAGTCCATTATATCCCTGTAGCCTAGCCTACTTTGTGAATTATGACACATAACTCTGCTACAATAAATAACCCAAACATCTACCTATTTGTATTATTATTTAATACGCTTAACATATTTAATGTAACATATCTAAGTGAAAAGACAATGGTGTTCAAAAGCCAACATAGCACAACTATTTCTACAACTTTTTCTTTGATTCTTTCTCCTCATTGTTGGTCAAAGCACTATAGTAACTTGTCTTTTAACCTTTTGTCCGTGCCCAGCGATGTTGCTTTGGGTTGCTCTTTTCATTTACTTCCACTTTATCAAACTATTTCTTTCCCAATACAACAAGTGTCAGAGAGCGCGCTGGGCTCCAGGGTTGGAGCAGCAGCACAACAGAACTTAATCCCCCTGCTCGTCCCACTCCGTCTACCTAGTCTGCCAGCCTTCATTAAAAAGAATAAGGTCAACACATCAAAGACCACGGCAACTTTTTTCTTTCTTTCTCCATAGTGTGTATGGTTTGTAGGTCAAAGATGTTGCAGTCAAGTTACACTGTTAATCTTTTGCTATACATTTTCCCTTACAAAATATACTTTGATGTGATTGATGCATGGAATATGCTGCCTACACTTGCCTACACTACAGGCCTATGCCTACACTTCCAAGCAATGCAAGTGACAATTATTTAATAAATTACAATGTCTAATTTGGGTAACCTGCAACACAGTATGACATTCTAGGAAACCTGTAATCCATCTGTGACATTCCATCTCAGCGAATTCCTACAATTTAACAAGGTGACCATGCAGAAAAGAAAAAGATAAGGGTTTCATTATACAAAGAAAAATCTAAACTAAACGTTTCCATGTAAGAGTCTGACATTTTTATTGAGCTAAAAATGAATTCCAAAATAATTTCAGGCCTCTATCCAATTTCTTTCTTCCACCGAAATCAAAAGGTCTCCTTACTAAAAGGTAATATTCGTCAAATATTTAAAACATTTGGAGTTCAATAGGGTTTATTGGTACAAGTCTTTATAACGATATCTGTATTCTTTACTATCCTCATTTCAGAAACATATTTTTTCAATGCCCTCAATCACTTTGAAGCAGTTCGCCACGTTGATTTGATGCGATATTCGATGGAGCTCTGCATTTACCCAATTAAGACAGTCTAGGTCAGGGGTGCCCACAGTTCTTCAGTACAAGATCGACTTTTGAGACTGGACTGGGGTGGCTTTCGACCGGCCGACGGGGACGGGGGACGGGGTGGGGGTGGGGAGAGGGTATTGACAGCACAGTTGCGGACCGGCTGACGGGGGGGGGGGGCATTTGTTCGCGGTTCACTTTTCGTTGCAGTCTTTCCAGAGGACTCAGCTTACAGCGCAGATTCCCAGCTATAAGTTAAATTGTGTAGTTAAAGCTGCTTGCAGTGGGGAGAGCGGAGATCTACATTTACATACGGAGAGTTTTGACGCGTTGCGTCGCGGCGTTGTCTCGCGGAAGATACGTGAAAGGTATACCAGTACACAAAAAAGGATTTTATATATATATATGTATGTATATTATATTTATTTATTTATTTTTGGAATGTCTCGCGATCGACCCGCTCTACCTTCGCGATCGACCGGTCTACTCTAGGTCATTTCTGCGTTGGATCCCTCTGGTGGACAATATGCAGAACAGACAAGTTGCAGTATAGCAGGACTGGAGTGTCTTCAGTGGGCCGCTTACTGTATGACTGGTGACCATTTCAAAACACACTGGAAAGCTAATCAAAATCACAATAATTAGGTATTCACAGAGTATCTGTGGATACCTATTGTTTTTGTACGAATTATTATTATAAAATTTCTCTTCCAAGCTACACGTTATTGAGCTTTGACTTTATGGAGTGGAGAGTGTCACTATTTATTCAACCAGTGCTGATTATAATACGAGATTCAAGATAATAAAAAGGTATGCTTTGGAATCAGCAAACACACAATTGACTGCATTCCTTTTGCCTCGTTGACTTAGACTTAAGTCTGTTTTTTTTCCTGTTCATATACTATATAAATACAACAAGCCAAAAAGGACTGGTAGACAATTACTTCAAGTAATAGCTTATTACATTTACATTTAGGGCATTTAGCAGACGCTTTTATCCAAAGCGACTTACAAGTACTTAACTATTTCAGGGACATTCCCCTGGCGCAACTCAGGGTTAAGTACCTTGCTCAGGGGTACAATGGTGGCAGACCCGGGGATCGAACCCATGACTCTCCGGTGCTTTGTCTGGAAGCACTGTTCCTTACCCACTAGGCTACCATCACCCTTATCAGGGCCTCTTGCAGCCCTGATTTTATATATATATATGTATGTATATTATATTTATTTATTTATTTTTGGAATGTCTCGCGATCGACCCGCTCTACCTTCGCGATCGACCGGTCTACTCTAGGTCATTTCTGCGTTGG
>OOFB01039992.1:0-14058 GCA_900323305.1 Trachyrincus murrayi
TAGTATCGCGCACGCGCACACGCACACACACACACACACACACACACACACACACACACACACACACACACACACACGCACACACGCACACGCACACCTCTTTCTCCAGCTCTAAATTGACAAGGTCCTCCTTGGTCTTCTCCATCCTCTCCAGTTTCCTCCTCAGTCCCTCCACCTCCTCCTTCAGCAAGCTGTTGTTCTCTCTGCTCTCCCTGATCCCAGAAGAAGGAGAAATCAAAATCAATTTAAAAAAAAAACTGACTAGTTATTGGACTGATATGATTATCAGCCCAACAGCAGCCCAACAGCAGGATAAAATAGTCAACAGAAAGATGTGATACTAGGAGCCCAATTTTCATGCAACATAACAGGAGAAAGATCTCTATCAGGTGGGGGGGGGGGCTACAGTCAGAACGCAACTACAATCAGAAGCCAACACATCATAATCACCGACTTATAAAGCAGTGCAGAGTTGCTTCTCGTGTGTAGATTGAAATCTCATACTGGTGGTCTTCAGTAAGGGACTGAAGGGTACTCATGATCTAAGGCAATCGCGTGGGATAAAGTAAGGCTAAAAATACGCAACTTCACCTCCGTGTTGCGGCTAACATAGCGACACCATGTCCAGGGTCAGTAGGGAAGGCCCCACCTAGCACGTCTGGGCTGGGGTGGACTTTTGTACCTGTACCTCTCTTCATAGCGCTGACAGGCAGCGCCGTTTACCTGAGGTAGGCGTTGTGATCCCTGAGGTGGCGCACCTCCTTGTCCAGGTCTTGAACCTTGGCGACCTCTGACCTCATGGTCCTCACCAAGGCAATGTCCTGCTCCTGGAGGGACAGACGTCTTTCCAACTCCTGGTGGAGAGAGAGAGATCAGTCAGTGAGTGGGTGGGTGAGTCGGTGGGTGGGTGAGTGGGTCGGTGGGTGGGTGAGACAAACCTTGATCGTAATCACATGTTCGGAGAATGAGGACTGGGCAGACTGGAGACTTTGGCAGAGCTGGGACACCTCCTGGTGCTTCCTAAAATCACAGAAGTGAACACCACGAAGTAGTGGAAAGCATTGTTATTAGCTTTATCATCACAAGCATGATTGTTTAAATTCCTTCTGCTCTGTGCTTAATGGCGTGAGTGAGTACCTGCGTTGCAGGTCCAGTTGCTCCTGCAAGGACTGGTTCTCCAGGGTCTTTGAGGAGATGGTACAGTCCTGATTCTGAATGGTCTGTTTCAGCTCTCTGATCTCATCCTTCAGGCCACTGATCGTCTGTGACCGAAACATAAACACATATGGCAGAGGAAGAAACACGAGAGCACATATACAGAGTGTGTGTGTGTGTTTTTGTATTTACCTGGTTCGCTGTGTTTAATCTCATATCTCGCTCCTCCACCTTCTTGTTCAGGTCATCAAGGTTCTTGTGCAGAGCTCTGTTATTCCCCAACTGCTCTGAAAGAGTTTTAGCAGCATCTCCCTCCCTCTCCTCCAGACGTTTGATTCTCCCCAGGAGGTCCTGGTTCCGGTCCACCTCTCGCTTGAAAACAAATGTAACAAAAGTTTGCTTTGTAAATCCACTGCCTATAACTTTTGAGCTCTAATTGGGTGTTATGTGTGTGTTTCAATGTATCAAGAGACAGCGAGATGTGTATCTGTGGAACTGCAAAACATTTTTATAAGAATAATAGTAACACCAATGACTATGACTATAACTATAACAATAACAACAACAACAACAACACAGCAGTAGACTACTATACCTCCAGGTCCCGGGCGCTATCCGAGGCAACCTTCTCGAGCTCAAAGCGAGCGCGCTTGTGACTCATCTCCATCTGTTTCTTTTCCTGGTCCAACTGAATGTACTGGCTCTTGGACTGAACCCTCTCTGCTGCGTCTAACAGCTGACAGATAGCACGCCGTTAATGGGGTTTGCCTGTGTTTACACATTAAGGTTATAAATGATGTACTTGGATGGACGCATGGTTACCTCCATGCTGCGTTTGTACTGTATCTGCAAGTTTGCACTTCCGGCTGGCTGTTCGGAGGGGCGCTTCGGAGGATCGGGGCGAGAGATGAACGAGTTGAAGGACTTGAGGGTCGTGAACACAGTGGTGTTGTCTTCTATATCCATCTTCAGACCGCCTGTGTATTGCTATGTGACACACAGAGGAATCTTGTTTCCACAGTACCATGTAGGAAGTTCAGATTTAAGGAGAACAAGAGGAGCTGTGATACAGATCAGTCCACTGTACTCCACCACCCTCCCCAGTCAGAGGCTCATCAATTAAAGTCATTCATATAGCGCGGCTAACTAGCACGTTACAATGAAGTGTAACCAAGGGAATCAAGGTTACTGTACAACCGGATGTACCGAAGCGTTGCCTTATAATTCAATGTTCGACATACGCTGCTAAATGAATGAATGAATCATGAAATTTACCCAACACAACAGACGATTTTTAGACATAAATAAATGGGTGTTAAAGGCAGACGTGCCACTAAACTCATTCAACGTTGTCTGAAAACGTCTTGAAGGCTTTTACTTTTGAGGTTGTCACCGGGCTGGCCCGGAAATGCCCGTCTTTACGCGTGCCAGCTTTATGTCAAACATCAACATGAGCTAGCCGGGCTAGGTGTTTAACAGCAGTTTGGACCGGTAGGCAAATATTTAAATTCAGCTTGAACCTTATCAGATGACCGTGTTAACAATCGGAGCTAAATTCCTATTGCCCAAAGAGAAGATAGTGTTCATTATCCCACACATCCATGTATATCGTACATGGATGTTTACGCTAATGTGTTCTGCACATGAAAAATAATGAGTTGTCAAAACAAGTTTATCGATTGAAATATTTCATGCAAATAAAACCCGGTGACACGGTGCTGTAGATTATCATAGCCTTGGTAATGTCTAACAAAGTCCTTACCCTTATTGTAGTACTTGTAGTTGGTAGTTACTAACTCGTATCCGCGGCTATATAAGCAGTACTGTCTGGCAGCGCTCGGCCAGAAGTCCCTCCAGTTTACTTTGAACGTGAAGTGCGGACGTTAAGTGTGAACTATCTCGAGACTTCGTGTGGACTATCGCGAGACTTCGGTGAACGGTCCTAAATTGATAAGGTAATTTAGCCCGCTGAGCAGCACGTGTCGAACTGATATTTGTGTGACTGACATTGGGTGTCGTATAGTTATAACTTGCACGCTCACAAACATGTTGTGTATTAAAAAAGAAAAAAACACATAAAACAAAAAAGAAAGAAATAAAACAAATCATACGCCGTTACATTACTTAACCTACATTATCCATTAAGTTGGGTTGAGTATCCTACAAAACGGTCCGCATTTAATAATATGAGACAATACAATCGGTACAATCACCAACACAAGTGTAGTTACATATCTTCCCAGCAGAGTGCATCACTGAGATGTGTTTAAACGACAAACGGACGAGCTGCAGGGCTTCTCTATTAAGCTGTTAATTAGGTATTCACAGAGTATCTGTGGATACCTATTGTTATTGCTCTGGATATTCTTATTATTCATTTTCTATTGGCTACTTCATGTTTATTCCTGACCGTATTTTTGTGTCTAGATTTGTACTTGTACTTCTATTCTCTATTTTTAGTAAAAATAAATAAAAATGTTGTTAAAAATTATCTTGAGCAGAGAAAGTGACGCACGCATGCACGCACACACACACATGCACTTATTAAGTAATCATCATTTCCCCTGGCTCTGTCAACTGCAACAAGGTTTTCCTAAGTGCAACAACTTTAGAAAATGGCACAATGCCACATGCATCTGCAGATACACACACACACACACACACACACACACACACACACACACACACACACACACACACACATACATACACACATTAAGTCATTCAGCAGAAGTGGCTGCAGATGTGACCTTCAATGCAATCTGCCGTGCAGACTTTAAAAACAACCCAGAGAAAGGAAGCCATCTCTGCATCAGTCGCTGTGCCACCCCCGTCATCTTAGACCAGGTGTTCACACACCGAAACGATGTCACTGCATAATATATCACATGTGATATTTCACATCTGGGATTAATACATACATAAAGTACATTTTCGTGACATAACTTTTTCATCAATTTTCATTCAACATTTGCCATTAACCACTAAGTCTTGTAAGAGTAGCACACACACCAACTAGGTTGTGTTTTAGTAGTTAGTATTGAGTTAAGGTTAGTGTAGTGGTTGGTTAGTATAAGTGGTAAGTTGACATATAAACTTCCAATGTATTTAAATGCATGTAGTTGTATAATTATCAATTTGAAGATTTATAATTGCTACAATTGCAGTAAAGCCATTCTAATACATTTAAAAAATGCAACCTTGTAAGCATATCTGACCTTCTGTTAAAATTCTAGGTACTACACAAAAGCATGTGTTTGCCTTTTATACTAGGAAATGGTTTCTTCGTTTCTATTGAATTATATATATATATATATATATATATATATATGATGGTGTGGTCAGGTGGTGGTAGTTAGAAACAAGTTCATAGGTTAACTTGTGTGTAAGGGTCGTGTGCCCTTACGGTCAGGGTTGACGACACTACAGAGAGACGAACAGCGGTTTCAAGTCTTTTATTCACTTAGGGAATAGTCACTGTGACACCGAGTGCCAACCATACCCGGCTCACAATGAACAAGACGCATGACACAAAAAGGGACGCGTACAACACAATAATCGTCCAGGGACATTTACGGAGGCACGCCGGCTTCTCCGACACGTGGATGCGACAGGAACCTGTCTCACTGAGGGCAGAGCAAACACGCAGATCAGTAAAAGTAACCATGCCATTCGTTATGCTCATCACCGGCCCCCCCTGTGGCTGCGTCGATCCCGGGAATGATCCGCCCCGCTTCCCTCGTTTCGCAGCCCGACGCCAAGCCACGCCCCCTTCACACCGCGCAGTGGAGAGGAAAGAAGATGATGATTAAATGGTGCAATACAACTAGATGAAGGATGATAAAATGATGAGGAATGAAAGAATATACAAGGAAAGAGCGGTGAAAAGGATTTGAAGATTAGAGATCGAACCAGGTGAACGATACAGAGGATGATCAATACAATGGGGATGTTATACTCTTCTGACAACAGTCAATACCCTTTTCGAGCTTCCTTTGGTTTTCAACGCCCATTTAATGAACTTAACACAATTTGCACATTTGTATTTGGCTTGACAAGTAAACACTTAAACAAAATAAACTAGATGAAGTGTATAATCCAAACCAAAAAAAACTAAAAACAAGACAGACTCAACAAGTCCTCCAACCTAAACGACAGAATAGGTCGTTTGTCAATACTCCCCAAAACAACACATCTGAGCACTGGTCCAGCGCCCCTAGATAGATAGATAGAGAGAGAGAGAGAGAGAGAGAGAGAGAGAGAGAGAGAGAGAGAGAGAGAGAGAGAGAGAGAGAGAGAGAGAGAGGGAGGGAGGGAGGGATGGATGGATGGATAGAGAGGGATGTATGGATGGATAGATAGATAGATAACATCCACTCAATGACTATTTGATGCTCTGTGTGTTATAGGCTCAATAAATTCAACTTGATACAGCTTCTTAGTAACATGCACATACTCTATTCAGAAATTTATGACTTTGGTAGATAGACACCTTGATCACATGTTGATTTTGAAGTAATATGCTTTCAGGCGATCATGTCCAAATATATGTATGAACTATTATCCACGACCTCTCCTATGAAAATGAGTGGAGTGACACTCCATGACGACTTCCACATGATTGGTGGCTGGTGATTCGTGTGGCATCAAACAGGAAATGAATCTCTTCCCTCTGTGACCTTTGCAAGGCTGGTAGAATTGACTGGTTAAGTGCAAGACAGATGGAGTTTGACAAACCAGGGGGTCTGAGAGGCGAGGGCAGAGAACTGAGGAAATATAGGCACGAACCATCTGCTACCAGTGATTAGAAGCCCGGCTCACATCTCAAACAGTCACCTCATTAATCGCCAACTGTATTATTGATTTTTTTTTTTCCCAGTCTCCCAGTATACATGATTCAGTTCTTCATTATGTGGCTCACTGTTTCCTGCGTGGCCAACATAGGTGCGCGTACGTGCACGGCTTGTGATGAACCGAGGCTGGCTGCTGGGATGCTTCCGTGAGGGCATGAAGATGAAAACAAAGTGAATTATGTGAAAGTCACAAATCGACACCTCCCTCGTTAATCATATAACTTCTGATTTACTAATCCCACTTAGCTACTGTCTTCTCCGGATTCAATAAAATGCACAATCAATAACTGATACCCATCTAATCAGGCATTAGGCTTAGTTGTTTGTTTGTTTGGGCGCGTTTGTTTTTAGGGCTTATGGGAGAGGGGGAAAGAACGTCTTTAAGCCAATGGCCTGGTAATGGACTGTGGCTACATATAGGAAGCACTGTGTAATTAGCATAGCTTTTTGCTTCAGTGGCTTCTAATTAAGTGATAAACACGCCACTCAATTTTAGGGTAAACATGTGCTTCCTGGGTGGTCAGTCCATCCATCTGTATGTGTCTCCTGTTAGTCATCTGTTAGTCTCTGTTAGTCTCTGTTCATCGACAATCGATGTTCGCACTGATTGTAGATGGCATGATGTTAGTTTGTAGTCTTTGCATAATCTAATGTTTGGAGCCTGACTCACAGCAGGTTCAAGTCTGCCTATGCAGAAGTAGGAATTATTAAAGCACATTTTCATCTAAATTATACTTGACGGTAGGTATAGAATCCTCATCACAATTCTATAGGACAACATTTTGATGTGTGACACAAAAAGCAGTAAACAATTTGTCCTTTTGATTCTAACTTATTATTATGCTCATGTAAAGTAGGACAGCACAAAGAGAAATTGGCCCAAAGTCTGTGAAAAAATAAATATGCCTTGGAATAATGCTTAATAATTTTTCAGCATTGTGGCGTTGTCAACCGTGTGTCTGTGTGTGTGTGTGTGTGTGTGTGTGTGTGTGTACATGTGTTCCTTGTATAGAAAACACTGTGGATCCGAAACCAAGATCATACAACAATGATGATGCACAATTTTCCTCAGAATATTGGCTAGGGGGTGTCATAAATATATGTATGGCCTGTAAAGCCCTTTCAGACTGTAACTGTGTTTAAGGGCCTTATAAATACAATTTACTTGACTTGAATTATGCTCATTACCGGCTGGATCCACAGGCTATAGGGTAGCTTAATCTTATCTTAAAACCTAAAATCTACAACTACTGATCCACCTTCAAACCTAGATGGCATCTCCAGCTCTCTATGATTTATCTCAAGAAACAAATAAATGCAAGCTGATTTCCTGCTTTATTCTTTCTATTCTATTCTCCGTAATCCTTCCTTATGCCGAGTAGGTTGTATTCACTTTCCCCAAGTCTCCTGCTGTGTTCAGTTTAGTTACATTTATTTGATATTCGCACATGATGAAAATGCACTCATTTCAAATTGCTCTTTGAAGCCAACTCACGAGTTACAGTAACAACTCAGTATAACAAAAACCAATGCGGCAGATAGGGCGGCAGTGACTCAGGTGGTACAGCAGGTTGTCCGGGAACCGGAAGGTTGCTGGTTCGACCCCCGGCTCCTCCTAGCTAACGGTCGAGGTGTCTCTGTGCAAAACAACTAACTGCTCCTGACGAGCTGGCTGTTGCATGGTTGACAGTGCTGTCGGTGTGTGAATGGGAGGCAGTAATTGTAAAGCACTGTGAGTGGCCACAGGTCTGAAAGCACCGTATACATGCAGTCCATTTGTAGTAATAAGACAGCATATGAAAGTGCACTCTCTTTTCATTCTAGCTATTACCGCAGTCATGCTAGCAGTTACATCGTGTATTATCCATTCAAATAAACCACATTTGAGTTATTTTCAGTGTAATCAAGCAAATCAAGCAGTTTGCTTGATTTGCTTGATTACGTTAATGTATGTCTATTTCAAGCCAGGCAAATGTGGGCCACTACAGAAATGACCCCCTGCAGAGAGGCATCTGCTGAACTCGTCAGATGCCTCTCAACTGAAAGTCTTGAGTTCGTCCCCCTTTCCCCGCTTAGGCACCAGCAGCATACTGTATCGGTTGTGTTTAGCATTGTTAAGTGGACACAGCAGGCTCAAAGTCTAGTAAAGACAGCTGGAGCCCCACTAGAAAAGACCTGGCGGAGACAGTTGAAAATATTAAAAATGTCTCAATTTTGAACAGTCCATTTTGTCGCTCACGCTCTCTCTTTCTCTCGCTACACTTATTCCCGGGTTCCAGGGTCACCACAGGCTGGAGCCTATTCTGTCAAACCGGACAAAGGACTAGACAACGTTAAGAATGGAGAGACTGGACCAAGAAGAACCCAATTCCAGATGGACGGCACCCATTTATCCCGCTCTCAATAATATAAGTGAGTGGGAATATAATGGCCCTAACATAACGGAATACAACACCCCTAAAATGGAAGCGATAAAAAGGTGTCGACGCCCCCCCGCCGATAATGCTCTTGCACCATTCCGTTCCATCACATGTTCATACACACATTCATCCACACACACACACACACACACACACACACACACACACACCGTTCACACCTATTATGGGAACGTTACCATAAAGTGCATGGTGTTATCGGTGGTGGGAGGAAACTAGGCGCACCCAAACATAGATTGATCACCTCATCTAATGCGGTGGAGCCCCGTCGCCCCGTTACCTAATACACATAGTAATCCCTATCCTAATTATTATTTTTTAACAACCTTTTCAAGGTTGGAGCCATGGACAAGTAAATAGATAGCAAGAAGCAAACCGCCATAGTCTTCATTCTAAATACTCATAAACCTTTTCGGTGTTATTATTATTATTATTATTATTATGTTTTATTAATGTAAAAAATATAAAGAGGCATGGATTGTTTGATTGCTTACAGGAATGCAGCAGGCAGAGAAAGCGACCTTGCAAACCGACTTGCAGCTTTCAGTCATTTGAGTCATTTTGCAGACGCGTTCATTCAAAGCAACCTCCGTTGAAATCCCTCTAAGATACGTGTCATTCAGGGGCAGGTAGGGGTGCCTACAGTTAGACTGGGGGACATTGTGGATCGAACCCAGTACCTTTGGCCGGGGAATCAAACACCCTCACCACTATCCTGCCCCTCCTTCTCCTCCCTATTGTCTCACCGCCAAATAAAACGTAGGACTCTGAGCTGGTGGTCCCACCGCTGGCTGCCTGCGGTCTCTTTGAAGCTATTGTCGGCAGGCTTGTGGCGTGCACACACCTGACAAGTCCAAACACCCTTTCTGTGATCAGTATTGTGTTGTGAAAATGTCAATCCTCACATACCAAGGCAAGATAACACCAAGAAAAGAAAGAGAAAACAAGAACAGAAACAAAGGTGAAACTGTAATACCCTGAGGAATACAAAACAATACTCCCAGAGCCCTTCAGTGTTCTCCTGGCTGCAAAACAAAACATATAGGACAGAGGAAACCGATTATCACAGTAACACAACCTGATGAGATGGGAGCGTATGGGGGTGGACACACAGTGACACAGTGACAGAATAAAATGAATTAGAAAAGCCTAAGCCTCCACAAAGCTCTCTAAAAGCTCATTATTTCTTCCATAACTTTATGCTTCATACTTTATAGCTACCTCGTGACCTTGAGGTGAATACCTGGGGTTGAACTACACATGTATTACTGTTGCAGCATTTAACCCTGCAAATGCAATTATATAATTGTATTAATATATATATATATATTAAATTTTTATATGAAATAATCACAGAATATCTACGGAAATTGATACATGATGCAGGGAGTTTTGGATTCCTCAGGTCAAAAATTAGCAAAGTTGGCAATCCCATCCATGAATATATGAATATACAACACGATACAAAACAACTTTATTGTCCACATAAGGTGGACAATAAAGCACATTACTAAACAATAAACAATTTTTACATAAACACATAAGCAATAATTTACATAAACACATAAGCACATTACGCATAAACACAGAGACATTAAACACATTACAAAACAGTCAAAAGCAGCAATATGATAAAAACCTGCATCTTTCACTCCACAAGTATGCCGTCTAGCTTCAGTGCATTGCACCTTTGATAAAGGTGAACATATCGCCGTAACCGCGAGACAAACTAAGAGACCCCGCTCAGCATACAGCCTCTACAGTTTCATAACTACTTAGGAGTGGAGATGTCAGTTTGCACTTACTCTGTCGTATATATATGTGGGTGAGCAATAGCAAGTGTAGTGTAACACATTTCTGATTTCTGTTGATTGTACCACACCACATAACACCATAATGCACACTTCCTTTTATTCGTAATTGATTTCCAAATATGGCCATGGCCTTATATTGTTCATAAAACTCCAGCCAATCAGAGTGATGCTCTTGCTCTCCTTGCTCTTGCCGAATCCGGTTTAACATAAAGCAAAAACACTTTCTGATCCGAGCCTTTAATAATAACATTCCTGCACGGAATAACATCGTTATTCAGTCGGTTTCGGATAAAAGCTGTTTTGATTGCTCCGTAGATTGCTGCGCTTTCCTTGGGCGCCGCCATTATTTTTTTTAATTCGGCAGACTGTGGTGCTCCTTGTTCATCATGAACTGAAACTCCCTCCCCTGCTGATTGGTCCTATCATTTTGACTTAACTATCATTTTTAAATTTTTGGAAAAGGCTTTCCAAAAATCTAGGGATCTAGGCCAGACTGAGCTGCAGAGAGCAACAGAATGTGAACTTGCGAGATCAGGATGGTCTCAAGAGGCTACATTGATTGAGCTGCTCTCCAAAATAAAGCTGAAGCTAAAGTCGAAGAAGGCAAATCGAGTTGTCATAGCGGGAGCAATTTTTTGAAGCAGTAGCAGAGCAGGTCAAATTTGACCTTACTCCTTACGCTTGAATTTGCTGAGTTTCACTTCATCATTCGTGACTTGATTTGACAATGGAGACTTCCACGGGTTTTTGAGTGGGCCTGAGAAGCCATCTACTTACACTTAAGTAGATGTAGCAACCACACAAGATATGCTATCATCAGCTCTTTCGGTGTACATATAAAAAAAACCAGGAGAAGGCAGAGGTTGCCATGTTTCCAGCCGGGAGGCTTTAAAAAGCCTTTTACATTCTCATTCATTTTACATTCCTGAAAAAGCTATTAAAGGGACATGTTTCTTTCTATGATATGCATCCTAGTATAATAGAATATTAGTATGTTTCGGGACAATATAATGAATCAGGGAGGTTGTTCAGTATTTCATTTGCGATAATGGATAGATAATCATTATTATTAGTGGTTGGCATTTTACGCATGGCCATACAGACTAGGGTGCCATGATCACAAAAATGTGAAATTAGCTGTCAAGCTAGCCTGTCTGCATGTTATTCTTGCAAATAAAAATTAAAAAAAACTGAAAAAAACTCAGTAATGATTCACACTTTTTTGTACTATCTCATTTAACTATAGGCCTAAGTCTAGCTGATGACTTAATATACCAATCATCCCAAACACCAAACCCTCGCAATTAATCCAATAAATGCAAAATAACAGCAATTATAAAATTCCCCTTAGTTTTAAGATCATATTATTATCATCATTTCATGTTATGCGCAAATTAAAGTTAATCATTTCAGGAAACTTCAATGATGATAAGATATATATCCGTACATAATCATGTAATCATGTAAGTACATCTGTGACGATCGTGTTTGATGTTGGACCCAAGAGCAGACGACAGACGTGGTAGTCACACAGGCAGGAGATCGGCAACATGCGTGGTAGTCAGACAGGCAGGAGAGCAGACAGGTAGACCAGGCGGGACCGGTAGACAGGCAGGCAGGTAAGCAGACAGGTAGACTAGGCACATAGACCGGTAGACAGGCAGGCAGGTAAGCAGACAGGTAGACCAGGCAGGTAGACCGGACGGGACCGGTAGACAGGCAGGCAGGTAAGCAGACAGGTAGACAGGTAGACCAGGCAGGTAGACCGGTAGACAGGCAGGAAGGTAAGCAGACAGATAGACAGGTAGACCAGGCGGGACCGGTAGACAGGCAGGCAGGTAAGCAGACAGGTAGACCAGGCACGTAGACCGGTAGACAGGCAGGCAGGTAGACCGGACGGGACCGGTAGACAGGCAGGCAGGTAGACCGGACCGGTAGACAGGCAGGAAGGTAAGCAGACAGATAGACAGGTAGACCAGGCGACCGGTAGACAGGCAGGAAGGTAAGCAGACAGATAGACAGGTAGACCAGGCAGGTAGACCGGCAGGCAGGTAAGCAGACAGGTAGACCAGGCAGGTAGACCGGACAGGACCGGTAGACAGGCAGGTAAGCCGGGTGGGACCGGCAAACAGGTAGGCAGTCAGGTGAGCAGGTGGGTAATGGAGAGTGGATTGGGTTGATGAAAACAAGTACGATGTGGCAGTGAGTGTGTGGAAAGGCAGAGTTTATATAGGAAGGTTAATTGACAGGAAACAGGTGGAGGTGATGAAGCTAATGAGCAGGTAACCAGGTGGAGTGTAGGACCCAGGGGAAGCAATGGGGCACGGCCGTGACAACATCTGATAAAGGATTCAAATGAGGTACCACAATGGTAGGTCGTGTCGCAGTTTAAAATCCAAAGTAAAAGTCAAAGCAATGTTGGTGGACCGGGGTGGCACGGAAGCCGATTTGGCAGTTTTCTTTTGATAAAGTGCAAATGTCAACTGTAATATACTCTTAAACACACATTGAGCTCCAGAAACACCACTGGAAGTAGGCTACAACTGTTTAACTCTGTCACATCATGTGTTATTGTGTTTTGGTTTTGGTGTCCTTTGGGAGGGGGGCAGAAATCGAGAATCGTTGCAGTATTTTACCCCGTGTATGATACAGCAAATATGCTCTCTATTACTAGATAGAAAAGGAAAGCACATCTTACATTGATGAAAAATATGACGGAGGCATTCATCAATTCCCCCCAAGAAAAGGTGTTGGAGTAATGTGTTGCTGTTGTTGTAGCCAATGTGAACACGAACAGAATTGCTTATCACATTTTCCCAGCCTTTGATACGAAGGATAAGGTGCACGAGGAAAAGTGACATGGCAAGGCAATGACTCCTGTGCTCTGGTTCTCTAGACGGCGCCCATGGAGTCCGCGGCGTCGGTGCCGATCGCTGGCCCGCGTGGTCTGTCAGCTTGTGAGTGCCGTCGAGTGGCAGTCACACTTAAGACACGCACGCATGCTGAAGAATAGGGTCTCAGCTAGGTGTCTGTGTCTGCAGGCGTGAATAGGCCTACTATATAAGGAACAATGTGGACCTCTACGAACCCATGCCAGGCCAAATTACAATAACAACTTTTGGTTATTTTGACATTTGATTCATCTCTTTGTGTTAAATTCATCTTAAAATGACTCTAAAAGTCAAATTAAGGTGTGAATACCAGCCCGTTAGGAGTGCCCCTCTGTGACTAGTGCCGTGTGTGTGTATATCTTGGCGAGCACTTATCTTTTGCTTAATGGTGATGGCGCAACGGGGGTGGGAGCAAAGTATCCTGGGAAGGATTAAACAGGTCGACATGCATTCCCTGAAGGCTCCTTAATGTCCCCCGTATTGTGACACATCTGCGGTATTACCTCCATGTCTTGTTTACATTGAGTCTGTGTCGCTATTTAATCAGTGAAGCCTGAAGATGAAAACGCTGATTATCCTCTTCTTCGCTGGAGTACAGGAAGCAGCGCTGGGTGGAACTCGTTGGTCTTAGTTAGTTCATTGTCAGGAGGGCTGCAGCCTCTACTGAATCAGGAAGGACATCTCACCGTTTCTAACATCTCTCCTTTTTAATGTCTTTTTATTTTGGCGCCACGCCAGTGGACCTTGTGACGCCAGCTATTGGAAATCAATGATGTAACGGAGAATATATACGGATGACAGAGGCCACACTGCTTTTGAAAATTCAAAAGGATCGTTGAATTCTGTAGGCACAGACAACCTTCGAACGGCTTGTAAACAGGAAGCGGCGGGTGCCTGTGATGACACA
>OOFB01040006.1:34322-53625 GCA_900323305.1 Trachyrincus murrayi
AAGTACAATTTTATATACTCATTATTTATTCTTCTTTATTGGGCTCTGAACCCACACCCCACTAGACTATCCTCTAGTCCTCTATCAGGTGTATATACACTGTATAGTGATATCCTCTAGTCCTCTATCAGGTGTATATACACTGTATAGTGATAACCTCTAGTCCTCTATCAGGTCCACTGTATAGTGAATAAGACAAAACAACGACATAGTGGAACAGTACAAATGTTTACTGGATTCACCATAAGTACCACAGTACAGGGCGACTGGGCCACCATGCAGTCAAGTATTACAGAGGTGTGCTCATCTCATGCAGCATGCACTGAACAGAACAGAACCATCAGGGAGACCCGGTCCACCTCTAGACCCGCCACGGCTCACTCTTTAAAGACAAAAAACTAAAACAACAAAAAAAAGATTGTAGTTCTCTTCCATTTAATTGAAGAGTGATGTCATCCTAGAGAGCGACAGAGTATAAAAAAAGAGGGAGGTGTTGGGGGGTGTATACAACATTGTTGTCGTAAACAATTCAGTGTGTAAAGAGTAAGCAGCTCGCCACATAGTTACACATCCTCTGGACAAGCTGTGTGTGTGTGTGTGTGTGTGTGTGTGTGTGTGTGTCGCCAGAGTCTGCATGTCAACACGCGAGGCGTCGCTACAGACGATGAAAGCATGTAAATCGTGACATCGTCGTGGCAAAATCATGACACCACTGAAAAAAAAACAATTAAAAAGGAACAAGGGGTCATAGAAAGCGGCGTGAGAGTCAGTAGGATGGCGTGCCGTTGGCCAGCCTAAACTATGAAGTTACACCATGCTTCAAATGAAGGCCCATGGTGGACAGTAGTTAGTCACCACTCCCCGCTCCAACACACACATTTGTATCATCCCCACGTTTGGCTTCTGCAGGAGCCAGTTCCCTCATGTCGATTCCCCAACGCGTGCTGTCACAAGACTGTGTGTGTGACACGTCTGTGTATGACTAGCAACAACTTAGTTTTAAAATAAAATAAAAATACATGCAGCCTTGTTATCAAAACTCACACACACACACACACACACACACACGTACATGCACGCACACATGCACACACACGCACGCCCGCCCACGCGGTTTGTTCCGATCAGCCCTGGGTTTGGATGGGAAGGTAGGCCCCTAAAGTCTATCGCTCCACGTTTTGTTCGTTGGTGCACTTTGACCCCCGTCCCCGAGATGTAAACATCACTACACAGTAACTACGAGAGAAGTAGGCATGTCAAAATAAGAGTCCTCCACATGCACACACTTCCCAGTACAAAACATGAAAGGCTACGGGATTCAGGGAGGGAAAGAGGAGATAAAATGAGTCTCTTGAGCCACGACCACCTCCGTAATGAGACGTTTCCATTTTACCCTGCTGCCCCTGCTTATGTTGCAGAGCATGTACACACCTGTGAATTCAGCTGCTCCATCATCGCTCTCCAGAAAAACATCCAGGCTGCCCTGAATTGAAGTAGACGTTTCATGAGTTAGCTCATCGTCGGCTGCACCAGAGTCTGTAGAAGGGGCGGCTATGTTAGCGAGGACCTACAGGCTGTGCAGGGTACTTGGTAACGAGCGTAGCGTGGATGCTAACAGCTCATCTCATTTTGAACTGTGGTCTGAGATGAGCATGGGACATGCTTTGTGTAAACAGTAGTGGTGATACGAGGTCTCTACAGGACACCTCTAATGCCCCAGAGAGGGTTAGGGTTAGGGTATGGCTTAAACATCGAGACGAGAGTTGATCGGACATCCTGGCATGTAAACACCATTTCTCAGCCGGACATGGGCCTGATTGTGGCCAAGGTGCACAACCCCCCCCCCCCCACCTCTAATTTATCTGTGCACCGCCTTCCTTCATGGGCATGTATTTTTAAGTTAAGGCCTTAATTCGTAGCTTTTTTTCCTGGTGAAGCTTGTTTGATAACTGCCTGGAAGCCTTTCAGTAAGGGGAACAAAATATCCTTAACAAAATATTCTGTGAAAAGATCCTTCTACAAAATTTACTTTTGTGCCCTTTGGTCCCGAGACAACAATGACCTATGAAACAACTTTGTACCGTGACAGTTCCTTTTAAAAAATAGACATTTATAGAAAAATCCAGTCAAGTGACGCAAAAACTACATTTTTATGAAGATAACATGATTTAGGCTAAACCGTTGTAGCTGTACAACGTGCATGACCCACTTCATTCCGTTAACAATTCACCGTAGCTTATAAACGTAATAAATAAGACCAGGACAAGCCTGCAAGGTCCGCAGCGAAACATTTACAAATAAAAAAACTAAACAAAAACGGTTTCAAATAAAAAACTTCCCAAACAACGAAAAAGATAACAAGTCTGGAAGTGAACGTTAGCGATTCGCGCCATGCTAACCGCTAACCCTTAGTGTGGCTCCGCCCCCTCCTAAGGAAGATCTGAGTGTAAACGGCGGTGAGCTGCTAGCATACTAGCGGCCCGTCCTGGGGGCCACACTCGGCTTATCAGGTCTGGGGGTCGCCAGGTCTCTCTGGAGGGGGCTCGGGGTTGGCTGGGCTCTCAGCCGACCCCGAGTGGGGGACGTTTTCTGGACTGGGAGCTTCCGGTTGCTGTGGTAATAAGACGGAGCTAGCCACCACCACCCCCTGCTCCTCCTCCTCCCCGTCGGAGCAGAGCTCCCACTCCTCCTGGTCCTCGCTCTCCGTGGAGCCCTGGACGGCAATCTGGGGCACCAGGTTGAACCTCCTCACAGGGGGGGGCACCTCCTGCTCCACCTCCTGGCTGGACTGGGGCTGGCAGGCGCCCCAGGCTGGCCTCAGCTGGGTCTGGGTGGAGGGTTGGAGTAGGAGGGGGGCGGAGAAGGAGGAGGAGGAGGAGGGGCCGGTCACCATGACACGGGGGCCGCTCTTCTCCTCGGGCTCGTCGAAGCTCACCTCCTGCACCGCCTCCTGCTTCTTGAAGGAGTCGCGGCGCTCTGACAGGTTGAGCTTCCTCATCACGACCAGCTGCTCCGAGCGCTGGAGGCCACCCAGGTAGCCCCCGCCCAGGCGCCCGTGGTCGCCCAGGGAGTAGATGCTCCCGGCGAAGCCCCCGTCCGCCTCGGCGTCGCCCGACGGGTCCGCCTCGCCGTACAGCGGCACCTCCAGCGTGTGCCGCCGCGGCACGTACTGCTTCTTGTCGCCGTGGTAACCGGCCGACAGCTTCTCGGCCGACTGCACCCTCTTGAGGAGCGGCGAGCGGGGGTGATCGGCGCAGCGCGGGCGCACCATGTGGCGCACGATGGCGGGCGGCGAGTGGGTGGTGCCGTGGTACGCCTGCAGGGTCTTGGCCAGGCCTGGCAGCGGGGAGGGCGAGCGCTGGGGGGAGAGGGGCTGGGGGCAGCAGGAGGCAGAGGAGGAGGAGGAGGAGGTGCAGGCGAGCGGCGACGGGGGGATGCTGCTGGTGGACTTGCGGCGGCCCACCTTGGTGTAGCGCTGAGTGCTGAGCTTGGAGCCCAGGCCGTGCAGGGAGCTGGGCCGGATGTGGGCGGCGGGGGGGCTGGGGGAGCTGGGGCAGGGAGACGTGCTCTGGGGGGGGTTGGAGTCTGGAGGGGCAGAGAGGGGTACACACCGCTTTAATACAGCAGACGCCAGGGCCTCTTTAATACAGAGCTACACCTGGACACCTCTTTAATACAGAGCTTCATAATGGATATTAATATCACAAAACAGAAGAACTTCAGGAATGTACACATAACATTGTCAATACTGCGTTATAACTCCGTATCAAAATATGTGGCCCAGCCTTACTCACCCATGACCTGGTGGTCAGGGGCGGGGCTCCGGCAGGGAGGGGCGGGGCTCCGGCAGGGCGTGGCCGGGCCGGGGGACAGGCTGTGCGTGGGGGAGCCGGGCAGACTCTCGCTGGAGGACACGGAGTGGTGCAGGCCGGAGGAGAAGCTGCGGCTGCCGTGCATCACGGTGCTCTGTTTGGAGAGCTTCCTCAGGACGCTGCGACGCCTGGAGGAGGAACAGGAGGAGGAGTAGGAGGAGGAGTAGGAGGAGGAGGTGGGGGTGGGGGACAGGTTACTCTCGTGGTTAGGACTCCTGGGCCAAAAGGTTCTGGGTTTGATCCCAAATGTCCACGGTCTAGCTGTAGGCATCTTTGAGCTAGATGGCCTGACCCCCTACTTTCTCATGAAACATAAAAATAAAAATAATTCTAAAAGTCTAAAAGCATCTAAATGACATAAAACAATGGTAATAACAGGTAATGTTATTACCTGATACCTTTATCCAAGGCATCTTACAATACGGTGGCTGTATACGTTCCTAATATGGGTGACCCAGAGTGGGAACCGAACCCCTAACCCTGGCATGCTCATGCACCAGTGGAGCTAGCTAGGACCACAGTAAAAATGTAAATAACAGCACAACAATATTCTCCCCACAGGGAACACTCATACAAGTACTCTTTCAAGTTCAAGCCATGACTTCTAACCACACCAAGATGGCGGCAGAGTGCCTAGAATCCTAATTCTTCCCAAAAGGGGGCTTCATAACAAGTGTATTGTAGCGCAGAGAGAGAGAGAGAGAGAGAGAGAGAGAGAGAGAGAGAGAGAGAGAGAGATGGTTCTTACTTGTCGTGGTTGTCCCTCCTCTTGCTGCGCTTGCTCCGCCGGGCCATCTTGCCCTTGTGCTTGGTCTTGCGGGCCGGGCCCACCTTGATGGATGTGTTCTCCAGCGCCGTGGTCTGCAGCGCCATCTTGTTGCCGCTCTGAGCAGTTCAGAAACACAAGAGGAGGAGGGTGAGGCGAACGCCTGAACAACAGGCTCCGAGGGCTGATGGCTATTGTTGTTTACTGTCAATGTACTGTTGTTAGGGTTACGGTGTTTAGGGTATTGTAGTGTGGGTAGAGGGTTTGCCCTCCACTTTGGGCTAAAGCATCTCCTAAATGACAAAGTTCTACCTAAGAAAGGAAACAGTGAAACACAGTAAATGGTCCATTTGGGACGTGGTCTTGTAGTACCTTCAGCTAGGGGTACAAACGTGTACTCGTCAAGCAAATCATAAACGATAGCGTAAAAAAAATATTGTAATTTAATGATTGTAATTTAATAACGCCAGGAACGTCCCGACATCAAAACTGAAAGTGAAATGTGCAGCAGCATAGCGCTGCTGTGGTGCAAAATTTAAATAGTCACACATCTCAATAGCAGCTTATGCAGTTTGAACATAAAAAGATATTGGATATTCAACAGATATTCACACTCTGAATTTCCCCAATGGATATAACATTAAAATCGTTGTTTAGAAGGGTATCCCGCTAGCTCGACAACAGGAAAAAGCCGGTCAAAAACTGCGTGACCAGCCGTGTGGGTGTAACGCACATGGACTGTAATCAAATACAGATTAAAAGTAAGATTAAGAGTACTCGAGTGCTCGCTGAGATTTGGACCGTGCATTAAATTAGAAGTTTTGGGGTGTTTCTTGCATCCCTACCTTCAGCAGCAGCTCTATCATCTCGGTGTGGACCAGGCCCTGGACCGACTCTCCGTTGACGTGGGTGATGAGGTCACCGGCCCTGAGGCCAGCCTCGTGGGCGGGGCTTCCCTCCTCCACGCTCTGTAGCGAAGAAATGAACACACACACACACACACACAACAGCCATGGGGTCAAATCACTCCGCTTCATTCTTTAATTCAACCGTAAGAATCAGAATCAGAAATACTTCATTGATCCTCAGGGGGAAATTGGGTCACGTTACAGTTGCTCAGAAATACAGAAATATATATAAGCATAGTCAAATTCTACAGAAATATTGCATTACACCTCAATATCTAACAAAATAATAATATAACAGCAATGATATAGCTAAATATAATATAACTATAAATAAGAAAAATAAGGAATATGTAAAAACAGATATAAAATAGAAATAAAGACGCAAATATAGATGGGATGCTGGTATATATTTTGATGAATACAGGACATTTATTCAAATGTAGCCAATGTTTGAGATGATTCATCATATTCAGCTACAGATAGTTGAAGAGCAGAAAGTACTAAATTACACAAAGGATTCAGCAAAAAAATCTAAGCTTTTTCTCTCAAAAGTAATGACCTGGTATAGAGTGTACGTAATGTAAACCCATCCGATATAGATATGGATCTGGATTCTACAATTAGATATGGATATGGGTTATACGTATTGTAAACTCATCTGATCTGAACCTGGACTGTACGTCATGTAAACTAATATATCTGAATCTAGACCGGATTGTATGTCATGTAAACTAATATATCTGAATCTAGATATGGATTGTACTTAATGTAAACTAATATATCTGAATCTAGATATGGATTGTACCTAATGTGAATTCATCTGACATGAATATAGATATGGATTAATATATCTGAATCTAGATTTGGATTGTACATCATGTAAATTAATCTGATCTGAATTGTACCTAACGTAAACTAATGAGATCCGAGCTCTAGACACTCACCGAGACCATGTGGTGGACGGTGTAGACGTCGCTGTCTCCCATGTAGACGCGGATGGCCTGCAGGGTGAAGCCGTACTTCTTTCCGGAGGTGTGGATGACGATGGGGGGTCGCAGGCTGCTGAGCCCCAGGGAGAGGTCTCTGCTGGGGGAGGACTCTCTGGACGAGGGGTTGGAGGACAGCGAGCGCGGGGAGATGGGACTGGCCTGCAGGCCGCCCAGGGAGTCGTCTGGGGGGGGGGGGGGAAAGAGGTGGAAGCGTGTGAGACAAACCACAGGCTTAGACACACTTTCATGATGAGTTCTCTGTACCTACGGTGGCTAGTCGACACGTAAGCATGATTTGACCTTGAAGACATCTCATCTTTACCTGAGGTGATGATGAGTGAGAGAGCGGAGACCGAGGCTGACTTGGGGACCTTCCCCCCGCAGGGTAGCCTCTGACGGTCTGGGGTCTCCAGCTGGTTCCCGAAGCGCCGGGGCCTCGTGGGCTCCTTGGGAGACGAGTGTTTGGCCCCGGTGCTGTTGCTGCGGATACGGATTCGCCGCAGGTTCGACACCACGACCTCGGCTGTGGACCAGAACCAGGTCCAAAGTTAATGGGGTGGGTGGGGGAGACTTTTAGGGGTAAAAACAGCCACTGAATTAACAATGAGGACATTGAAAGATTGAAAAATGCTGAGGGAGAAAAATGCTTATGACATCATACATCAGACCAGCTGTTTGTTGAAGAATGTGTTGTGTGAGGATATTGTGGTCATTGTTTACTTCTTTATGTGTGTGTGTGTGTGTGTGTGTGTGTGTTGCATTGTCATAAAGGTTAGGAATAAGGTGAGGCTGTGTGGCTCATAAATGCCCAGAATAACTTGTAAAAAGGTCAAAAAACAACCACAAAGGAATCCAGTACATGCAGGACTCCCATTGTAAAAGAGAGTCGATATGGAGCATGCAGAGGAGTGCTAGGGTGCTGACCTTCGTCGTCGGTGGAGAAGGCGAAGCGGGGCATGGTCTCCAGGCTGTGGGTGCTGCTCATCACCAGGGGGCTGGCGCTACGCTCAGACTGAGATGAGCTGGAGGACGCTCGTGGTCGCAGGCTGCAGCACACAAACCATACATGCACACGGTTAGGAAGAGCTAACACATTAAAAGCCCCTAATCAGGAAGAACCCTGTCAAATTAATAGAACCCTAGCGAGCAAGAATTAACTCATTAAAAGCCCCCAGTCAGGAAGAATTAACTAATTAAAAGCTTCCAGTCAGAACAAATTCACAAATTAAAACCCCTCAGTCAAGCCAAAATAACAAATTAAAAGCCTCCTTCCAGGAAGAACGTAACGAATTAATCCCAGGAAGAATTAGCACCAAGGAAAAGCTACCAAATTAAAAGTCCCCCAGGCAGGACAGCTTAACAAATTAAAACCTCTGGTCAGAAAGCCAGGACCCTGAACGCGGCCCGTACCAGGTGGTGTGTCCTGGGTGTCTGAGCTCCACGCTGCTCTGCCTGTAATGGTCCCCGGGGCTGGGGGAGGGGGTGAGGCGTCCGCAGTCCCAGCGGTCCTCCTTGTCCTCGCTGTGGCTGCGGTCGGACGAGAAGCTCAGGTTGGAGGGCGTGGCTAGGTGCTCTGTGCTGCTGTATACCTGGAGGGGCGGGGCACACAGGTGGTACTCACGAAGGAGGGACCTTTATCTCTGTTCGATCTTTCCCCAAGTTCTATATTTGTCACGTACTCAGAGAAGGAATACGGAGTATTATATACTCTGTAAAGTATCATGCGTATAATGCGTAGTACAATCTATTTGATTATGCAATAGTCTAGACCATTATGCATTGGGTTTGTCATTCTCTATTTTGATTTTAGGTCTATCTACTTTATACTGTTTTTGAAACATTATTTATATTTTCCCATTTTTGTACCATGTCCATCTGCCACTGTAGCACCCCCACTGTACGTTGAAGGAGACTAAACACATGGCAGAGCGCTACTACAGGTCTGTACCTTGCTGAAGCGATGGGACCAGGAGGAGAACTGGCGGATCTCCAGAGAAGACTCTTCATCGTTAGTTTCCTCGTCCTCGTCAGAAGTCAAGTGGTGGTAGCGCTCTGAGCGAGCTGTAAATGCCAAGACAAAAAGTTGTAAACAAGTGTAAATCAAGCCCAGGCATTACTTCACCAAACTGTGAGAGTCCGGTAAAGGAGTTGATTCGATTGCTTTGTGTGTCCATCGTCGACTAACTAAACTATTGTCATTTATTGACTATGCAGTGTTATACACTGCAGAACTTAACGGTGCAGTGTGTAGGATTTAGTGGCATCTAGCGGTGAGGCTGCAGATTGCAACCAGCTGAATTCCAACGACGTAGGAGCAGCTGCAGTGGCCTGTAAGGTGCCTGTAAGGTGCCAGTAGGTACTTCCAGCATCAAGTAGCCAAGTGTCAAGTGATGAGGTTCCTTGATAGAATTGTTCCGCACTGTGGCAGCGTTTTATTGCTCGCGCGAGTGTCCTCTCCTGGAGCCGTTTGGCCGTTCTGGGCTACTGTAGAAACATGGAGGTGCAACATGGCAGGTGACAAGAGTGTTACGTACTATCGAAGTAGCTGGTGTCGTCCTCGGCCTCCAGCTGGGGTACGAACTCAGCTTTCTGCCTCAGCAGTCCGTTCCAGTCCAGGTCCCGGAAGAACGGGTGCTGCTTGACCTCCAAGGCACCGCCTACCGCCAGACATTCACAACACAACACCGACTTAACTAGGAAATAATCACTAAGATGTACGTTGCTAATCCTAACGGAAAATGAGGGTGTCACAGCAGTACAGGACAGTCAAAATAAAAAAGAGATGAACATTTTAAAATTATATGGACGATATATCTATATAAAAAATATGAGTAGTAGAAATGTAAATGCTAAAAAGTTACTCTAAAAATGTTGACGTAAGAGTTGAGGTAGACATTACATCATACTAAAGGACATATCATGTGTAGCTTCTTCTTAAGTACATCTAATATGTAATCAATCAATCAGCAAATTACCATCCTGATATCTCTTTCCTGGTCCAGGGAATCAGAGCACCCCCTAAGTATTACGAGACATTACAATACCACTTCTACTACACTATCTATTACAATAACGTCTCTTTTCTATTGAATCCCTATATTTGGTCTGCGATTGAAGAAAATGGTGTTGAGTGACAGGCAGGTGAGCCAATCAGAGGCCGGCTCTGCGTTACCTGTGCCCAATCGCTCCAGAGGACTCTGCTTCAGGAGGCGGGTGATCATGCTCTGGGCCTCGGGAGGCAAGGCATCCTCTTCCTCTGGCCAGATGATGTCATCTTAGTGTTACAAAGACAGACAGTCAAACCCTAATAATAATAATAATAATAATAATAATAATAATAATAATAATAATGCATTCATGTTGATTATGTTTAAAATTAGCACAAAGAATCTTTTCCTTTCAAGTCTTTTTTCTTTACAATATATGCAAATTATGTCATAATTAGGTCGGACACACACGCGCACGCACACACAAAGTCATCTGTAAAAACACTTATAAAAGGAAACCATTTTCTCTTTGGTTACAGCGCCATTAGTTGGTTACAAAAGAACAACTTTGATGTGCGGTGAAAATTATAGGTTGTAAACCCAAGTGGTAGCTGAACCGTTTTGTCTGCCTATATTCCATAGCTACAATTTCACCTTCAAATAATAGAGCACGGCTCCTTAATAGGTGAATAATGACATGTCATTTTGGTAACAGCTATTATGAAAACACCGTTCATTGGTATTTATCAACAGATTCAGTGACAGACTTCTTCTCTAAAGGGCATAACTAAACCTGACACCAGACACTACAATCAAATGAAGGGAAAAAAGGGGCAGGATCAAACAACTTCAGGATTGGCTCAAATTTTAGACTTCATCATTAGTTTGAGCCAATCACAAACAGGAGATGCAAATCCACTTTGTTTCCACTGAACGGGCCCAGTTCCATTACAGGTACTCACCGCTGACCACTTGTCCAAAGAGCTCTTCGGGCGTGTCTCCGAAGAAAGGAACGCACCCCACGAGGAATTCATAGAGGATGACCCCCATGGACCACCAGTCCACCGGCTTCCCGTAGCCCTGCCGCAGTATCACCTCTGGGGCGATGTACTCTGGTGTACCGCACACCTACACAACAACCGAGACATGAGGTAAGATAGAGGACATGGCAACGTGACATAGAACATTGTGGAAATAGCAACAGAACCTAACATGGAGGACATAGCAACAGAACTTAACATGGTGGACATAGCAACAGAACCTTACATGGAGGACATAGCAACAGAACCTTACATGGAGGACATAGCAACAGAACCTAACATGGAGGACATAGCAACAGAACCTTACATGGAGGACATAGCAACAGAACCTTACATGGAGGACATAGCAACAGAACTTAACATGGAGGACATAGCAACAGAACCTTACATGGAGGACATAGCAACAGAACCTTACATGGAGGACATAGCAACAGAACCTAACATGGAGGACATAGCAACAGAACCTAACATGGAGGACATAGCAACAGAATTAAAGGAAACGGCAGCAAATTTCATCACATCTTTAATCAAATAAGTTGGAAACAGTTGACAGTTTTATGTCAGGAAGTCACGTCATGTACAGTTTAACTCTTTATAAGAATATAGAGTCTCAAAGGGTTTCACAGGCCCACGATAAACACAAACCCCTCGAACCCTCCAAGACCACAGAAGGGACCAGGACAAACCCCACCCGGTTAAAGGACCCACCTGTTTGTCTATGAACTCCCTGGTGTCCTTCTCCATGTGTCCCTCGTACAGGTTCGTGGTCATGTTCATCAGGCCGATCTTAGACAAGCCGAAGTCCGTCAGCTTGATGTGGCCCATGGACGTGATCAACAGACTGGTGGGAGAGGAAGAGGAGGAGGGGATCAGGACTAGAGTTTAAAACGGCGGCAAAACACCAGCTTGGGAGGCACAGTGTAGCACAAAGGACAAAAAACATAAGCGGAATCGTCTTATAACCCTCTTTTATGGGGCCTTGTTCCGAGTTTACTTCTAAGATAAATAGTGGGGAAAATGTGCATTAAAGATTCTAACTATGGGGAGTATTAGCAGCAGTATTATTCTAGTGTTGGCCCTAGCGCAAGCACAGTAGCACTGGATAACCTTACTGCTACTGCACCGCAATCAGTTTTTATTTTTATCTTTCTCTAGGAGTACAAACTAACGCTGCTTGTAGGGGAAAAAGCTCTGAAACAGGGGGACACTCACTTGTCGGGTTTGAGGTCCCGGTGTACGATGCCATAGTTGTGGAGGTACTCTAGGGCCAACACCGTCTCGGCGAAGTACATCCGGGTCATTTCCACGGGTAGGGGACCCATGTTCTTCAGAAGGTTAGCGCAGTCCCCACCTAGACACAAACACACAGCAGCAAGCATGTTTTCATGTTCTCTTACAGTTGTATGGTTGCTGGCATGAGATAAAAGTGTCTAAATGACAAAACGGCAAATAAAAATGTCTGCCCATATCTAACCAATTTCGTGTGCACCCGCCCGTGCAAGGGCTAAAACACACGAGAGTGTGACTCCCGTCCGAGGACACCCCCAACCCAGCTCTGCCTATTTCCGCGTCTGACTATTTCCACGCGGACCATGACAGCGGTAATTAAAGACAGGGTTACACAAAGAAATGCCTACATTATATGATTATATGAAAGAACGGATAATAACGCATCACGCAGTGGAGAACTCTACTCTGCGCGTATGGCGGTGTGTGTCCGACACAACAACACACACTTATTGTATTTAGTTTATTATAACCTATTATAGGTCATTAAATATATTTGATATAGGCCTATTGTATATAATAGGTCTATTGCATATAATAGGCTTGTATAAAGACAGAACACACAGTCATATTTCACATTAATGCCATCATGACTTCCTTCTGCGGACCGGAGGCTTCGCCGTCGCCTTCGTGGGCGGGCATTTAATGTTGCGTCTTTTTTATCTCGCGAGGGTCGGGGCTCGCTTCTTTTTTTCCGCATGGCTGTCCCCTCGCGTCGTTTTCCCAGCGAGACGTTTTCCCTGCGAGACGTTTTTTCGCAAGCCTGGGGTGTATCCATAGCATCCAACAAATGTACGTTCCTGAGGTGACATTTGCATACAATATTAGAATGAAATGACTCTAAATCCTGATGCATCGCCCCCAGCCCCTGGTATGGACCTAGAACACCACGGTAGTCCGCCGTACCTTCCACGTACTCCATGACCATGCAGAGGTGTCGCCTGGTTTCAAAGGAGCAGAACATTGACACCACGAAGGGGTTCTCGGCGAAGGTGAGGATGTCTCGCTCCACAAAGGCCTGCTGGATCTGGTTCCTCAGCACCAGGTTCTGACGGTTGATCTTCTTCATGGCGAAGCGCTGCCGGGTCTCCTTGTGCCGGACCAGGTACACGGCCCTGGGGGAAATGACGGACCAGAGCAGAAACATGTTCGATCAGAGCCGCTTGAGTAGCTTCAGTTTCAAGTGTATTTGTCATGCGCATAAACAATGACTAGGAGTCATTGTGCTGGGTTTAGTAAGTGTTGATGAACCTTTATGGTTCTTTGGTGATCCTAATATATGGGCATGAAGTTTAGGTAGAATACTCTGGAAATCCCCATCCCTACTCCTTACCCATAAGCCCCGTTGCTGATCAACTTGATGGTTTCAAAATCACTTTCCAGAGGTTTCCGTCGTGTTGGAGTGAGCGTCTGAGGAAACTTGTTCTAGATGGAGGGAGGGAGGGAACAAACAGTATCAATAGTCTGTAGCTACAGACGATAATACATGCGATAGTATCTGTTCATCTCCATTGTGTAGATATTGTTTTTATGTTAAAAATATTTTTTTATATGCTGTTTATGTGCTGATATATTTAGTGTATTCTATTACATTTACTTATTTATATATTGCTGACCTATTTCTTTATCGTCGTCTGTGATCTGCACTGTTTCTGTCATTTTCTTGCTGCTGTAACACTTGAATTTCCCTCCCGGGACTAACAAAGCGTTATCTCATCTTATACTATAGCTATAGACCATAAATCAAAGGGCGGTGGTTCCGCTGCTGCAACCCACTGCTGTGCCTGAATGGGAAGAAGAAGTAGCTTCACATGATGTCAGCAGTCGGTGCTTACCTCCATACCAGCCTCCAGATCCAGAGACAGGGAGGGACTGACTTACCTCCATACTAGCCTACAGAACCAGAGACAGGGAAGGAGTGACTTACCTCCATACTAGCATCCAGATCCAGAGACAGGGAGGGAGTGACTTCGTACTGCTCAAGCTGCACCATGTCTGCAGGACGGGGCAGAGGGAAAAACATTATATTAGCAACACTATTAGTGAGCATGGCACTGATCCTCAAAGTCACACCGCTAAGCTAGACATGGTGTGTGTGTGTGTGTGTGTGTGTGTGTGGCGCGCGGAGTTTCATCTTAAGTTTTTGCATAGCAGAATAGGAGGCACTAGTAGTGGATCACTGTGTAGAATACTTTGGATCCAGGTGAGTTGGTGTGGTGACAGAAGCGTGACCTGACCTTGTAAAGGGTCTCGGGTCAGACCCAGCTGGTTGATGATGTACCGGGGGATGTCCGTTTTGATGCCCTGGCCGATCTTGGCGTGACCTTCTGCAGCCTCTAGCAAGTGGTAGAACTCTTCCGGGTCAAACTCCTGTCAACACAGCATCACAGGTTTCATTACAATGCTTGACTTAACAAGCATTGTCGCACATGTGGTTATTCAACTTAGATTTGTGAAACTCAGCTATCTCCAACAGACAGTGTACCCAACAGACATCCCCCATACAATTATCACTGCATAATGTGTAGTGACAACACTTAGTGACAACAAAAGTGTCTAGGACATTAAATGGACTATTATCACCGTCTTAACATGACAACAAGACTGTTCCTTTCTACACAAAGGCTCTTATGTGTACACGTAACATAATATAATACATTATTATGGCCTCAAAATGTATCGTTAGCATGATAAATAGACGCACGCCCACATGGTGGCGTTAGCAATAATGAAGGTCAAAGCCATCCCGCTAGAATCCCACTGGAGTGTGTGCGTACTTGTTACACCCCATCTGTTTCCACAGAACCAATCACATTTTCCATTTAGGAGCAGCTCTGCTACCCGGTCTGCCATTTCCTCACCAGGCACTCGAGGAGGCGCGCCGGCCGGGAGATGATGATGAGGATCTTCCTCACCAGCTGGATGATGACCGTCACCTCGTCACTCTCAGAGCGCTCGTACGCCTGCGTGCACACACAGAGGTCACGGTTAAGTCACTTAGCAAGTCATCTCAGGCCTAGTACTGTGAGAAAAATCCTCATGTGATGGTTAACACGTTGAGCTAATCGTGTCAGTTTATACATTGTGCTAATTACATGATAGCCAATATATTTAGCTTATCATGTCACAGCTAGTACAGATAGCAAAACCGTGTGATAGCTAATACATTTAGCTAATCATATCACAGCTAATACCTGTAGCTACTTATGTGGTCGCTAATCAAATCAGCAGGACATATTAAAGTTAATACATTAAGCAAATCATGTCATGGTAATGCATTGAGACATTCAGCTTATCGTGTCAGAGCTAATACAGCCCATGTGCGTTACACCCACACAGGTTTGACCTGCTTTTTACTGTTGTAGAGCTAGCAGGATATAGTCTGGCACCGCCAGACCAATTCGCAAATGCGTATTAGTCTGGAAACTCTCAGTGCATTTTTTATTTCCAAGGGGAGTTAAACGGGCACAGACCAAAATGCCTCTGGATGCAATTGGATGGACCTACAACCAATCAGAAAAATTAAACTTTTACCAAATCCTGTCGGACGTACGGCAAACACATCTTTCTTATCAACAAAAGCTTTAAGTGCAGTTGTTTGTTCTGCTTTTAGAGAAAATATACCGTCCAGTTCATTCAAAACTGCCGCGAAAGCGGATTGAACAGACCGTTCCACATTGACGGCAGCCATCTCAGTTGTTTACTAAAATGCCTCAACAGTCATCGTATCAAACCCGCCCCATATTAGATAAAAGGTTGTGATTGGCCCAACCATTTTCAGGACGGGTGGAATTCAGTTTGAACGGGAGGGTGGCCAGACAGGGTGCTAGACACTCCTGGGCAAGTATACACCGCTAGACACACGGGACTCATACCGTCTCCTGGGCAGGTATACACCGCTAGACACACGGGACTCATACCGTCTCTTGGGCAGGTATACACCGCTAGACACACAGGACTCATACCGTCTCCTGGGCATTTGATGTAGTTCAAAAGTATATATTTTTTTAATTAGAAAGATATTGGATATTCAACAGATATTCAGGCTCCGAATTACAGCAATATGATGCGGGGAACTAAAGACGTGATCACCGGAAAGAGTCCTGTGTGTCTAGCGGTGTATACCTAACATAATATATAATGTATTCGTAAGATGACTGCAAAACAATTTTCAATTACAATATTTTTCGTTTGATTTGCTTGATGAGTACTCGTTTATTCGAGTACACGTTTGCACCCCTGATTGAAACATGAATTAACATTGAAACATTAGTTATTTCATGGGCTTCTTTCTAAAGATTAAGATTTGGCATATGCTCTGCAACACACTCAAAATGCCCTCATAAGTGGAGAATCACTGCTCTAGAATATATTTTCTAGAGAACGAATGTCCTATATCCGTGTTGCAGTCTCTCTGTTCAGTTGACCTTGTGCTGATCACACTATGGGCCAGTATGCTGACCCTGGCACAAATCATTGACCACTTCACGGTTGAAATACCCATATACTGAACAAACAAGTATTACAGATCAGTTGTTGAAATGAATGAACCACGTCAAAGTGGTTTGTCTCTCGTCTACTGTAGACAGGGGCTATTTAGCGGCTACGGTGTTTGACTACCAGCCATAAAAGGTTCTGGGTTCGATCCCCAATGTTAGCAGCCTACCTGTTGGCATCTTAGAGCAAAATGCCGTCACCCCTACCTGCTCATTAATGAGCTATATCTGAATTCACTTGCTTTGGATAAAAGTCAGCTAAATGACATAGTAATAGTCAAATAGACCACTTATTCTCCACACAGTGCAAGGGAAGACTGTCTACTAAAGAATTGACACATTCCTGGGTAAGTTAAACCCGATGAAACCAGATAGTCATGTAAAACCGGAGACTACCCATGAGCAACCCGCAGCTGAATCATCCACCAATAACCCAAGAATTACCCATATGGCCTGGCGAGGGAACATCAAACACAACACACAAAGGGCTCTGCTGGCAGATGGAACTGACAGAAATACCATGCAGGCCACGCAGGACGGAAGAAACGTCAGAGACAGAATTACGTAAAAAACGGGGCGTAATTATTAGAACAATCTCCCCCTGTCTGCCTGCCGGTCGACGGGGGTGGATGAGAGGAGGAGAGGGTTTTTTGAATTAGTCATCGACTGCCTTCCCCAGCAGATGTCTGGATCGACGGGGCTGACGTGTGTCACCCCGGTGACACCGAGGTGTGTTCACGTCCCGCTTATCCACGCGCACAGCTAGCTCATCACTGGCTCAACGGCACAGCTAGCGGGCTAAAATTAGCTTGTGTCATCTGGTGTAGTACAATCAACTGATGGTGAACCAAAACAATGGCAGTGTTGAAAGTTGGAAAGAGGATGGGTCAGGATTGATTCTTAATACTTAAAGTATAGAGATGCATTTTAAGTACAAATATTGATAAAGCTTTTCAAATTTTGCTTGAGTAGCAAAAAGCTGAACAGACTCTACCACTGACTTTCTGAGGAATTACGAGAAAATCATGGCTTTGAAAGGTTTGCTTCAATAGATCTAGTTCATATGCTGTCTGACCACCAGCTCCACAGAGGCTAGAATAGAGGGAATAGAAAGAAGGAGTTGGGTCGACCCATTTCCACATGGTACACAAAAGAGTATGAGAAAGAGCTTGAGTATGAAAGAGAGAGAGCTAGAGACAGCTAGTGATTGAGAGAGCTAGCGAGAGAGACACAGCTAGCGGGAGAGGGAGAGCGAACGTTAGAGAGAGGGAGAGCTGGCGAGCAAGAGAGTGTGAGTATTGTGTGTTCTTTTCTATAAGAACAGAGTTATCGGCTCGGCTGCAGCCTGGTTGCCAAGTTGGCCGGGCCTCCCGTCTGTCGGCGTGTGCACACGGCCTGGTGCTCTCTGGCACGCCGCGGAGGAGAGGGGCGACGGGGTTGCCATAGAAACTAACATTCGACTCTCTGTTTTGGACACCGTGTGACACGATTCGACACCGTGCGATTAGTGTACGAATCTCCATAGCAACCAAACAACCAGCGCTCCTCGTCCGCTCACCTCGTGAAGCAGCTTCTCCAGCTTCTCCTGGAGCTCGGCGAAGTACCGGGAGGTGACCAGGCCCTTCTGGGACTTGTCCAGGCAGTCGCGGACCAGCTCGGCCAGCTGGTGCTGGATGAAGCCCAGCACCCCGTCGGCCAGGGGGAGGCAGCTGTCCGGGCAGCAGTGGCTGATCACCTCCAGGAGCCGCTCCTCCATCTGGGCCGTGGCCTGGAGGAGAGGTGAGAGGATCATGTAGGTGTACACACACACACACACACACACAGACAGACAGAGGAGAGAGACATGGCATGCACAAACAGTCCAAGTCCGTTGGGACAACATAGAGAGGCACATGCATATAAACAGACACACATAACACATAAATTAGCGTTTGGTTCTCTATTGGCCTTTTAAAAATGTAACAAGATGTAAAAAAGAAATGTCATACCATTACAGCATTCATTGCGAGAGATTTTCTCATGGCTTGAGAGAGAGAGAGAGAGATCTTCTACGAATTAAACAGATAACCAAGTTCTTCTCTGGGTTTGGTAGAGACTTCCATGGTTTTAATAGAGAACCAAGAACTTCTGTGGTTTTAATAGAGAACCAAGAACTTCTGTGGTTTTAATAGAGAACCAAGAACCAAGGTCTTCTGTGGTTTAAATAGAGAACTAAGCATCCCTGGGTTTAACGGGGAGATCCTTTCAGAGAAACCTACCTTCGGAAAGCGCTCTCTGTAAACATGGTTCATCATCACAGTCTCATTGTCGAAGGAGCTGCTCGCTCGCCCGGGGCTACGACAGAAACAAAAACAACCAGTTAGTCTCTCAGTTAGACAATGTAACTGACGACTATCCGAGCCAGTGTCTGGCCATCCCTCAGGCAGATGTAAAGATGGCTCCATCATGGCCTCCCTTCAGTCCTGACTTATCAGCATGGAAGAGACAGGGGAGAGAGGGGAAGACAGAGAAACCCCCCTGCTGGAAACCCCTAGGTACGGGTGTTTATAGGGGCAGGATAGTGTAGTAGTGGTTAGTGTTTGACTCCCAGCCAAACGGTTCAGGGTGTGAACCCCAACGTGCACTGTCTACCTGCAGGCCTGTCCCCTACCTGTTTATTAATAATGTGTATCTAAAACAGTTCCAGTTGTCCGCTAAATGATATAAAAAGTGTCTGCTAAATGACTAAATACTAATAGTAAAGGCTATATCTCAAGTCTCCATGTTTTGCATTTGTCCATTAAAGCAATGAATTTTAGCCATGACACAAAAATGTTGATTTTTAACCTTTCTAAAGCACATTTTTATTGTGATATGTACCTTTTAAAAAAATGTGTATTTACATTACCATGCGATCAACCCAACATCCTCTGAAACAGAAAACTAAAAGCAAAGGACGGACATACCAACAATCAACCA
>OOFB01040012.1:0-16401 GCA_900323305.1 Trachyrincus murrayi
GTGAAAGAGATGGATGAATCATTAACTGATCTGATCCACCGAACAGGTTTTTACCTGTTGTACCTGTGGCTTGGCCCAGCCTTACTGTAGTGTGTGTGTGTGTGTGTGTTTGTGTGTGTGTGTGTGTGTGTGTGTGTGTGTGTGTGTGTGTGACCTAATTTCTTTTTCACAATTCTGTGAAAGACCATTAAATTAGCTATTCAATTATTATATAGTTATTAACTATAAACTATGTACAAGTTGTTTCTTTAGCACACAAATATAAAGGTCACAGCGCTAAAGATACAAGCTATTATTTCTTAGTTATTCATGGAGCCTAAACACTTCACAAGTAAGTAAGACACCCTCTTGTTGTTGAAACATGATAACATCAGACATTCAACTGTTATGATCTAGTATGAGGAAGATGATGAGCTTATGAGAATATTTTAGCAGATATTTTAGCATAACTCGTTTTTCCGGACAACTGAGAATAAAGCTTTGGATTTCTTCCAACCTCGGCAACCTTTTCAAAACCAGTGTCACTACAATACTACACACCCATGGGGGGGATATTTACATATTTATTCATAATAATCACATGATTTCTGGACATTAGTCAAGTTTGGTTAAGGTTAAAGGGGCCATAGTAATTTGTTAGAAATGCCACAGCCATTCGTCAACTATTAGTGCATGAAATGCTCTTTGACAATATCTGTGTGCCTGCCTCTGTATGAGACTCTGTATGAGAATTTAGAGACCACTCCTGGGTCATTTCTGACCAATCAGGGCATCTCTTCCCCTCCCCGACTGGTTCGGGGAACCCATCTCGCCTGTCAATCACAGGTGCGTGAATGTAATACTTAAACGTAGGGAGGGAGGGAGCAGGGAGGGGGCAGAGAGGGAGGGGACTTTTTTTTGTTAGGTTGTTTATTTTCAAAATCTCTTATTTTCTGCTCTCTCTCATTACAACTCTCAAATCACATTTAACTGCTATTCATCAAAACCTTTTTTGGAAATTGCTCATCTTCGTATATTAAATATTGACTTTACATCATTTATTTACTTACCGGGTAGCTGGCAAACAATTTGAATTACTTGAACCTTTGTACAGCATCAGTGAAGCTGTAAAATGGCTTTTGTACGCCTACATCCAAAAGACTTCTACTCTAGGGGCGTTACGTTAACTAGATTTGGATGTAAAGTAACTAATAAACCAAAAAGTAATAATAATAATTCATAATTTGCACCTGGCTGTCTGATGGTTATTACATCACCTGTAATTAATCTCACAAAGGAGTGTGAGAATGGTCTAAGAACAAGGTCTAACAAAAATATATATAGCTGTGACAGAGAACTGTGTAATTATAACGTTTATAATTAAGACGGCTGCTAACATTTTACTAATACCAATGTAATGACACCATGCAATTAGATTACTATAGAAAAGGCCCAGTAGAATTGAAATGAGCTAGTTACACACGTGTGGTGGCCTTGATGGTTGAAACAAAAAACGAAAATAAAAAAATAACTAGATGTCTAACCACTTCCCTTCGTAGACATGCTGCTTTCCTGACATGTACAAGGGCTCTTATTTTTGGTGCAACTGTTAAACAGGCTTCTAAATCTGAGGCCAATAACAATCATTCTAATTACACTTTTCTTAAAGTAGGCTATGCATAGGCCTATATAGCCTACATGTAGGCTGTTGTGTTTAAATGTATACAATATGTGCATAACGTCCCCTTGTTAAAACATATTAGTAG
This sequence comes from Trachyrincus murrayi, assembly GCA_900323305.1. Lineage (NCBI taxonomy): Eukaryota > Metazoa > Chordata > Actinopteri > Gadiformes > Macrouridae > Trachyrincus > Trachyrincus murrayi. The sequence goes on from OOFB01040012.1 coordinate 1,746, forward strand.
TTTACTTTACCTCAAGGCAGAGTTAATTAAAAACAACCTAATTCAGTGGAGACGGGTGAAGGGCTAATGTTTGTCGGATTTAGTTTTTATCCACTTTAAGTAGGCCTACCACTTAGTCAGACAGGTTTATTCGCAGTTGCCAAATATTGAAGTTATGCTTGGCAAATAAAAAGGCCTGTTTCAGAAGTCCTTTATCCCACTCGGGGAACACGGGGCCCTGACACGGGGCCCCTGACACGGGGGCCGGGCCAGGTCAGGGTCAGTGTACATCCTATATAGGCCTACTAGGGCGCGCGCATTAAACAACACTAAATAATATGGACTTGAATCCACTCGTGACGACACACCGTGGGGGGTCTGCCAATCAGAATGCGCGGTGTTATTGGTCGCTGATCGCGAGGTTTCTAGTGCAAGTCCTGATATGAATCTGATATTTACTGGCGTCGTCTACCCTGACTCATTATGTCTTTGCCTGTTATAACACGCATCTAGACTCGTGGAGATTTGAGTAGGAGGCCCATTTAACGTTTAAAGTGGGGATGAGTTAACCCTTTCCAGGGTTTCAAGTATGGACGTGTGATATGCGTTTTCTGTTTGAATATAATATGTTTAAATATGCCCTATAACGGCTACGTTGGTAATGCCGGGAGGTGCAGGCTACAGAATTTAATTGAGTTTATGCCATCTACTTACGCCTCATAAACGAGCCATCGTTCATCTTACAAATCAAACTGACACACTTCAAAGAATGTGAAAGTTCTCTTTAAAAAAACATTTTTGTCTCATTAAAAGCCTGCTAATTAGGCTATGCTTTTATTGATTGGCCTATAACATAATTAGGAATTATAATTAAGTTCAATTTGATAAATAAAAATAAAACAAGATTACCTTTTTGGACTCCTGTATAAGTTTCCTAACCACCTGCTTTATATGTGGGCCATTCTCCTTCGGCGGGTGGGTGTGCACCGCCACCCGAGAAGCCCCTTTGTACACCCCGTTGCCGGGCACCCATCCGACATCCAGTGGTGGGATCTCAGTGTCCGACATTTGAGGCCAGTACGTGGAATGGACCCCGGAGTCGGTGCTCGACTCCTTGGACTTGTCACTCTCCGACTCGGAGTCACTGTCCGAGTTGTACACGTCGAAGGTCTTTCGGAGGCATTTGATCTCTTGCGCGGATAGAAAGTCTTTGGTGTTGTCGTCGTTGAGGCGCATCTTGAACGCGCCATCACCGTTCCTCAGAAGCTGCTCGATGGCCGCGCGGTGCTCCTCGCTGTAGTAGAACTCGGGTCTGGACTCCGGTACCTTCTCGTTTACGTGGTCGTTGTCCATGCACACGACCTGGGACTCGGCCATGACGGACACTTCCAAACCCAACGCGCGTGTCAAGCGAGCAAGTCCTCGATTACGACAACGCGCTGCAAACGTTACCTTTTTCTCTCAGGTAGAACGGGTGACGTTTCAATAGGTGTTCGGGGCGGGGGGAGGAGTTATGAACTCCCCGCAGCTAAACCGCTGATTGGACGCGTTTGCATTTTGCCAGACGTAATATATTTAAATAAACTTTTTGCTACCACGTTCAATGTAAAACCAGTCGGAGGAGAAACTTTATTGTAAGGTGTTTGTCAACGGAAGGCAGATTACTCAATGGGAAATCTTTTAACGACTGTGGTTGCCAACAATCAACCACAAAAACAAGTGCACTCCATAAGTTAACTCTTTGGGCAATCATTGAACTACAAGGCCTACTTTAGGTTTTAAATAACCATATGAAAGCATATGAAATATGAAGCTGAAACAATCCGCGTGTATAGTCTCGTGTTTCAACCCAGAACACCACATTAGGCCAAATATGAAAATGCAAAATAACCAAGCAGTCCTCGATGTGCCCGTTTCATTTTCTTCATGAGATTACTGGACACCTTTCTCTCTGTGTTCTACCATAATGTCTGTAGTAATATGTCGAATCGTTGCATTGTCACAGTGGCGTGGTGTAGTTGGCAGGAAACAGCCCACATTTCCCGCGCAGTCTCCCCGTCCACCACGACGCATCGGAGTAGTCCAACACCTCGATGACATCACCAGCGCTGAACCCCAACTCGTCGTCCTCCTCCACCTTGAAGTTGTACAGAGCCTTCACCTGTACGGGGGCCGCCCTCACCTGTGGGGGGGGCACCCTCACCTGTAAGGGGGCCACCCTCACCTGTGGGGGGGGCACCCTCACCTGTAAGGGGGCCACCCTCACCTCTGAGGGGTGCACCCTCATCTGTATGGGAGCCACCCTCTGGGAACACACGCGCGCACACACACACACACACACACACACACACACACACACACACACACACACACATATAAAAACACACATGCAGATGAACCTGGTGAACCAGTCACACACTGGTTGCGTTTGTGCTGTGAATGGAGCAAGGATCACACCTGAGCCATGGCTGCAGGCACCACGGCAGCCACCGGGCTCTGTCTCCCAGCCACGACAAACTGGTTGGTTGGCTCCTGCTCAACGAATCCCACGTTCTGAGGAAAGGAAAGAGTGCAGTACAGAGTGCAGTACGGTCCTCGTGGAAAGGCTCAAAATGCCTGTTGCAATAACGTTAGTCTCACAAATCAGACTTTAGATTAATATCTAAAGACGAGCTCAAATCTGGGTGAACGGGGCGTTTGGCTTTCTTTCGCTTCATATTTGTTTAGACCAATTATGTTGCTGGAGGCGGGGATGTGTACGCGCCTGATTGGTAAACAAAACTGGGCCAGGGGTGGTAAACTGCACAAAAGTGTCTGTAAAAGTCAAAATCAGATCAACACTGTAGAAATACACTTCCCCTACACAAAATCCCCTTCTGAAAGCTTCATCCACTCGCGCAAATGAGTTTTCTTCAGTAGAATATCTCTGCAACGAAACAGGAAACAAGGAGCAACTCCGGCCCTTGCAGTTTCTGGTTTCCGGGCCCAGGCTCTGTGCCGTCTCCCCCCAGAAGTTCTGCTATAACATAGTAGGACTGCCGGATGCCAGATTACAATAACGTCTACAAGGCCTTGGGTTACAGAGGTCGATAGAGGTCGTACTGCTTTGAATGAGGACATGAACCTAGTGTTATACTACTGTGATAGTCATATGAGCAGCACACCGCACCTGGTTGTGAGGTCGATAGCTCTATGTAGTCATAGCTGAAGATTTGTTAGCAGTGCTGCATTGTTTCTCACAGACTATGCATGCTTTACGCTGCTCTGAAGCAGCTTGGCTATTCTGTTATCCTATGCCATGCGGTTGTATTTTATTTGATTGTGAGTTTTATGACTTTTATTGTGCCATCTGCTAACAATCTGCCTCTGATATTGAAATGCTGTTGATTTTGAAATGTTGAGGAGACTAAAAAGTAAACAAAAACTATCGACATTGCGTTATAAGTTACGTTACATAAGTTCCTCACACTGATAGACAGATTGACACTTTGATTATTATTATTATTTTGATCATTATCTATTACCATCCCAGTCGTAACTAAAATAGCTATAACTAAGTAACTAACAAAACTATAAACTGAGTCCCCAGCCTGTTGTTTTACAAGCCTAACGTGGGTTTAGTTACCCATCCTCCACCAATAGCTTGCTAATGACAAGCCCTACCTTGTGATCGGTAACGGGAGTCCTGCTGTCCTCTGTGTCGTCGTTCAGGAAGATCAACCTCTGCTTGGAGATGGAGCTGGTCTTGTAGAAGTCCACCAGCTTGTTGAAGGAGCAGAACTTCTTCGACCACAAGAAGTAGTGACCCTTGTTGTCCTTGATCACTTTAAAGTGCTGCACGTCATGCTCATGTCTAAGAAAAAACAACATATGGGGAGCATAATGGTGAAAATGTTGCGTAAGGCCTTGTATCTATTCTGCTCAGCTGGACCCGTCAACATCTGTTCTAGGTAAACATCTACAATACTCTATACAGCATTATAAAGAGGTAAACATATGTATATATGTGCTATGTGCATTCAACAGAACCACACACACACACACACACACTGGCACACACAAATGTTAAAACCAACCTGACAGAGATGGAAAAATCTCCAGGGGAGCTCTGGGACCCGCGAATCAGAAAGTGTCCCACACCCTTGTCTATCAGGACCTCCTCAGCGACGCTGCGACTGGCGTTCTCCTGGAACCACCTACAAACACAAACACAGCTTAACACTCTCTTGTTCCGGTTCCGGTTTGTTCTGGTATGTCAATTATTGCGCACGGTACAGCAGCAAGCTATTCACCTTGGTATTTGAACGTCTAAGTAGTTTTGTGGCACAAGTCCTTCCTGTCCGTGCATCTCGGCCGCGTACCACGAATCGTGAGAGGATAAAATCTAAGATAAAAGCCGAAAGGCCAGGTTAGATCAGTCAAAACCAAATAGTAACACATACTTCCCTTTTAACGGTGCTGTAGGTAAGAAAATAACTCTTACCTACAGCACCTTTAACCTCTTGTCTCTTTAGGCCCAGTAGGGATGCCTTACCTTGAGGACGTCCCCCTCTCTGAAGCTCAGCTGATCGGCTGACGACGCATCAAAGTCATACTTCCCCACGGCCTCCATGGAGACAGGTGGCAGTGAGAGAGACAGAGAGAGAGAGAGAGAGAGAGAGAGAGAGAGAGAGACCAGCAGCTCCTATGGCTGGATCAGGGGGTTCTCACTGTCTTCATAGAATAGGACAGAAAGGAAAGGAAAAAAGAAAGAAAATAATGAGAGAATAGGTAAAAACATCTTACATCCTCAGACACTGGTGAGAAAGGATCCAAATTGAGCTATTTCATCACTCAAGGGATTTCTATGATACAAGTTACATTTTCAATCCCTTCAGATACTTTGGTCAAATAAAAGATTCTCCATTAACATTCTCCTCAAATAAACATATTGAAGCACTTCATATAGTATATAAAATATAGTAAGTATCACAGGTAAAAGTAATTCAGAACCTGAAATACTCAAAGTTATGACTTTATAATTTAATATCGACAAACGCTCCACCGCAGACCATGCATGAACCTGTTAAGTAGATGATCCAGTTTGGGTTAGCTCAATGCGACTTAACAACTGATCATTTATAGCGCTTATTACTTTACATTAAAAAAGAAAAGAAAAAATAAGACCCGGTACTTTTAGGGGTAAGATATAATATATAAAGTAAAATATTTGCTTTGGAATACAGTGGAGTAGAGAGAGAATAGAGAATTATTAAAGTCAAATAGAGTCAAATTGAATCAATATGGGCCCTGGTAACTCGTTATGAACATTTACCAATATTTTATATATTATGAATCGTTAAAAAGAGTTCATTGATTGAACAATGAAACTAAGCTAATCAGTTGGTGTCCTTGAGCAAGGGCCTGAAGAGCAGCTTGTTTCCTTGCTCACATATTTAATGAATGTAAAGCATTAACTGTGGCTATGACGTGTGGGTAACAAATGCAATCCATACCATTAATAGAGCGTTGCCTCGTCTCATGTTACTGAGGTTGAAGCTGAAGCTACTCAGCACATGGATTAATTCAAACCAAACACCTTGCAGTGCGACCAAAAGATAAACAGTGTTGTTTTTTAGTCCTGGTTTGCTTAGTTTGGAAATTGGAACAGCGCCACTGACACAGAGCTGTTGATTGACAGATGGCACTAAGAGATTATTATTGTGGGCTTGTGATGCTTTGTTGTCTGTCCTGTGAACGCGAGCCGCGCCAGAGAGATCAATTATTAACATTGACGTTGATTTGCTTCATACAACAGGATCAGCACCCTGGAATAATGATCGCTCAATTAAAAGCAAAGAGTGTGCGCCATTGGTTCGGGTGTTTGACTGCCAGCTGAAAGGTTCTGGGTTCGAACCCCCAATGTCCACAGCCTATACCTGTCGGATTCCTTGAGCAAGATGCCCTAATGCCTACCTGCTCCTTATTGACAAAAATGTTTACTGTATGTCGCTTTGGATAATAGCGTCTGCTAAATGACTAAACAGTAAAAAGCATGTTGCTACTGGTTGCACTATTACTTAAGAAATGGTGCTAGTGGAGACTCCTCCTGCTTACTGTATAAGTAGTTCAGGCCTACTGTTACTATTATTCCAAGATCCCAAACACTTTTACAAGATGTTCATGCGATTAGAATGTAATGTCAAAAAGTATCTGTATTGTTTGCAATACTTATACATGGTCTAGTTCATTTCATGCTGTCTTCAGTAAGTAAAGTAAACCCAGTAAACCCCAAAATCATCAATTTTTTTCTGTTGAAAACGGTTCAGTTTCGGTCTCACACAGTATTGGTGAACATTTCTGCTATTTTTCACAAAAATGTATAATATAATCTGTAAAATGCAAGAAGTCTGGTACTCCTGGCTAAATTCACCTTTCTAGAGTGCTAGTTTTCTATTGGCTGCAAACCCTGCTCAACCCTGAGTGCGACATGGGTTCTGACAACGCCCCTCGCACTTGCTCCTTATGGAACCCAATGTGTCAGTTTTTTCTAAAACCCTTATGACTGTCACGATGCTCAGACTGCATTTTTTGAAAGTCGTAGGCAGAAGTTCTCCTGCTAAAACGGGGCTTTTGCTTACCCTTTAATAGGTGAGTGGAGCCACCTTTAGTTTATTGCTCAACCAATCTGACTAGCAGGCTTGCATGAGGCATTTAAACAAACACAAAACCTATTCTAATGTACAAACACAATAAAAGGTCTGAACGACCTATCCATGGTTTGAGGCTAGTCTCTTTAAACCATCCATTTCACACCATGAACCTTCAAACCGGTTAATTAAACTGATATGCCCATTCACAGCCCTGGGAATAAGCTGCCTAGTTTCAGCCCCTGAATCCACACCCACTTTTAAAAAAAGAACAAATCTTTCAGGGTCTGGTGTCGGCTACTTGAGTGGTACTCGGCTCAGTCTGAATTTTCACCGAGCCAATCAGCGTCTTGTCGACGGGAAAGATATGATGACAAAATCCATTAATCCGTGTAACCACTGGCAATAGTGAGCAACAGAGAACACCGGGCCTCCCACCACGAAAAGTTTGGATTCTGCCTTCAAAGTGACTTTAACGTCTATGGATTCTGCTATTGAAGCTGTCTTGAAAAAACTTCCAGAAATATCTTCTCTAACATCAAAGAGAAGATCGTTATCTGCTTAGTGATTAGTTTACGTGGAAGCAACCTGGCCAGTCCCGCCCAAACTCATGAAGTGAAACAAAATAGAAATTCAGGATGATTATCAGGCTAGTAATAAGCAACAATTTTCTGAAACATTTATGGTTATATTATAAATATGATAAATATACTGACGTACTGCCCGGTGACTCAGCCTTGAGCAAATATTGAACACGTGAGAGAAGTGTTTGGTTAGGTTACCGGTTGATAGGTTACCGGTCGTCTACTTGAATCAGAAGATGAGAAACATTCTGTTTAGTAGTGAAAAAGGTCATGTAAAATCTCCAATGTCTATAATAATATAGAATAATAATACTAATAATACTAATAATACTAATGCCGCAGTTTAGACATCACTTATGTTCAATCAGTCAATATGATAGGCAGTCAAAGTTTAGCATGTACGTAAATATAGCCTAGGCCTGTACAGTTGCAAAGTAGCTACTGTTACACGCAAAATCATTGACATTAATTCTGTTCCCCAATGTAAAAGTACATACTGTTCTTCAACATAAGAAAAACCTTTTAGCTGTGCTTGTAAAGTTACCATACATCATAGGCCTATTCCTATTGGCGGTAATATGTAATATGAAATGAGAATGAGCCGAGCCAGAGAGTCCTGCATATCACACACAAGTCACGCCAGCCAAGCACTGTAAGTGTTTACGCACACTTTTTTAAAGTGTGATTTGAGAGCCATGTTTGTGTGCCTCAAATTCAGTATCCATATTGCAGGCTACCTGAGAGTGAACCAAGATATAAAAGGGTGGAAGTCCTCGTTTTATCTGCGATAACAGGACAGAACTTCTAAACATCTCTGGCCCTGATAAACACCTTTATTGTTGGTAGCCAGAGCGCTCTGTGTCTAGAAAGCACCACATAGGAACCAAGGGGAGCGGATAAATCTATAGAAGCTATTAGTTGTTATTTTTCACTTTCACCTGTAAATCAAATGGCTAAATACAAATAAAGTAAATAGTGTGATTTACTGTACGATTATTTACTTTATGAGGAAGGATGGGTGGTGGTGGTGGGCAGTGGAAAGCCTAGTTAAACTAAGTCAAAAGATGAGCACATCTGAGAATTGTGCATTTTAGCATTTAGATGATCGTTTGCAGAACAAATTACAGTGAGCAGGCAGGTTAGTTTAAATCAACAGTGCCCTCAAATGATGACATCATCCATCCATCATAATCACAGGGTTCCATCCGCGAAATACTTGCTTGGAATGTATTGATATGAAATAGTAACGTTGTACTTAACTGATCATATCCTGACCTCTAAATTCACACAACATGAAGATAAATATGAATAACAATATTGTGATGACTGCAAGTACAGTTTGATTATGTTGTACTTTCAACATCTCCAGAGTAGTAGAGGAATAAACTCTATCCATTTACCCAACAGCATGTCTAGATCGGTATTTAAAGAACCTGCACTCCCACATAAATCATCACAATTAATTTAAATATGAGAATTTGTGGAATTTGAATGGTTGCTCTGGTGGTCTGTCTGCTCATGCCCTTTTCTCTCAGGGCAACCAAGATGTTACGTAAGACTCGATCAAAAAAACGTAGGCCTAATTATGAACTATTTCACTCAAAAGTCAGAAAGACCATATACATATATGGCTTGAACCTTACCTTAAATCTTCCAGATACCTGAGTTCACACTCATTTCATATGCCTACAAATGTGTCAACGACATATTTAGTACCCGTTAAAGAAAGCACTAGGACAGATGCATCCCCTCTGGCATAAACTCTGGATCCTTTTTGTAGGTGAGAGAGACACATCCGCAGCTACTCTAACGCCTGGCCTTTTGACAGCCCATACAGCTTGTGACCGGTTGCTTCTTTTTCACGTAGCCTACGACTTTTGATTACAATGACGGAGCTGATCGACGTCCCGGTGACGAGTCCGCCTCTACCCCAGCCACTCACGTTCTCTCCCCGCAGCTCGCAGAAGAGCGGAAACGGAGTTCACGAGGTTCAGAAACAAACCGCCGAATACACGGCGTTTCCTCCATCACACACACACACACACACACACACACACACACGCACGCACACACGCACGCACGCACGCACGCACACGCACACACACATACACGCACGCACACGCACACTGTAGGCCTACATATATATATGCAGCCTACTTATACTTGTGTGTACAGTAGGCTATGCTGCTTTGTTAGCGTTGTGTACACTTGAAATGTATTTGAGATAAAAAGATGGAAAGCCTAATATTTAGATTCCCTGTGTCTGCTTTTGCAACCGTCAAGCCTACTTTATGTCATGTCTCGTATATGTTGCGTGTATATTCAATGCTGACTCTGTAATTAGCAGAAGACACTTGATAATAATTAAAAGTATTCCCTCCGTATGGTCATTCAACACTGACCAATCTTGATTGCTTGTGGGCTACTCTTACTCAGAATAAACAGCAGAGCTGACATATATTACAATATGTGGTGATATAATTCTCTTGAATCAAGCAAGATAAACAGTAATGTTCAGCAGCACAGTTGGTGTTAAACGCTATTTAGACTTGTGAGAAATAGAGAGATACAGTTTGTGTCTGGTATTTACTTGGTATGGTATATTACCACATATAGTGATCAAACCACGATCTCAACACAGTTGCACTGAGAACAAACTCACATCCGCCTGCAAGATCATACAAAAAAAAGCGGAACACTATATTTTCTGTGTGTGTGTGTGTGTGTGTGTGTGTGTGTGTGTGTGTGTGTGTGTGTGTGTGTGTGAGCGAGGGAGAGAGGAAGAGAGGAAGAGAGAGAGATGAAATTTACGGAATACCAGAACCCACTAGATTATCACTTTGTTGCTTGAAAATAAACAGAAAACAATGAAAGCCATGATCCTATGCATTCAACAGGGTCATCAGTGCATATATAGATATTTTCTCCAATATTTGGAAAAATTATTGATAACCCCAAAAGTGGAAATTAGTATGGCTCTAAATCTCACTGTGGGATAGTCCTGAACAGCTACCTCAGAGAAATCCTCTGTATTAGATCTCTAAATAATGTCCTAAGCAAATATGTATCTATATATATATATATATACAGTATATATATATATATATACATAACATGTGTTCATGTGTTTCTCCTGGGCAAATATATATATATATGATATATATGAATATGATTTGACCAAAGTTCACGTCTCTACAGCTCTACAAATTCATGCAAACAGGGGAAAATTAACATAGGCTACATGAACATGCATGTGCTGCCCCAGGCATAAAAAATAAAAAAAAGATTTCCCCTGGAGGCAGAGGGTAACATGTAGGCAGGTAGCATATAGAGGGCTAACCCTAACCACAACACACTGGCAAGGATATGAGAGTGTCACACAGAGACTCTGCAGAGTTTGCAGATGTGCTCCTGTGCCCAATCAGAGGAGGACCTACAGCAGCACCACACCATGACACCTGGGCCTCCACGGTCAGTCACGGACTGTGTTCAGGATATCCTAGGATAATGGTTTCATGGATGGATGGATGACGCTTGAAAAAAGAGCATTTACTTTTCTTTTTAAAAAAAACAGAGGGGAGCTGATAATAATAACAAAACACCCTCGACTAGCAGGAACTGAGGTTATTCTGCTCGCAAAACATCAGACTTCTCCGTTAGCTTCTCTGTTCGGAAACTACAACACAGGACCACTAAATATGTTTATCCATTACACACATTGGTAAAATATCAGAGCATAGAACAAACGCCAATAATCATTATTATCATTCTTAGTAGTAGCACTAATTCAAGTAGTACCAGTAGTAGCAGTGTGTATTAAGTGTTATGGGGAACAGTGGGGAATATTTTACTTTTCACTTGTTTTGACATTCTAGAAGTAGCCTATATCTCCCATGCTAGTAAATGATGCCACACTTGAAAATAAAGGGAGTCTAGTTTGTGGGATGTAGGCCTACACATGGATGTAGACCTACACAGTGCTCATCCATGGATGTATTATAATAGTACTCAACATGCAAATGAGCATGTCTTTGTTATATATAGGGAGACACGACCACAAGGTGGGGTCCTTCTTCCACGTTTGTCTTAAATAGCGACATATAGGCAAGGGGAATTGAGTGGTGATGTTTCATGGAAACTGTGTAGATTTGTATAGGCTACATGTGTAGGTTTATTTGCATAAAGTGGCAGTTCTCTGTTCACTTGTTGATTTTATTTAGAGTACTAGACCTATTAGACAATATGCGGTTTTGAGTATTATTATTATTATTATATATATTTTTTTTCATCTGATCCTAATTCAGGGCGAGATTGATGCAGTTTCGGATCCCGCTGTCAGATAAATCCATTCGTTGTTTTTTTGTTCTGTACACCGTGAGGTCGTTTCACATCACCTAGGCTGAGAGAGGATCCTGAATTGTAGCGTTATCCCGGCCTACCGCAACGCAATTTCCGGTCTATTACTTTCTATGAGCTGTGCACACCAGTTAACGGTCCCCGTACTGAAAGTCCCGCCCTCTCTCTCTCTCTCTCTCTCTCTCTCTCTCTCTCTCTCTCTCTCTCTCTCTCTCTCTCTCTCTCTCTCTCTCGCGCCAATAACGCTTATTTGGAGCATCCAAACTGTAAAAAAAACTGTAAAAAAATAAATAAATAAAAATCACCAATCGCCCCTCCTGCCTGGCCAGTGACGTAAGAGTCGTAGTATCCGCGGCACAACTTTTGCTTCAGTTAGTTTTTTTTGTACAACACTTGTTGAGTTGTCAGCCCACCGGAGGACATCAGGGAGTCGAGTCCGGCCGCTCACAGCTGACGCACCGAAGCGGGTGTTATGGATCGCATTGGTCGCCCGCTCGTCAGCGCAAGTGCATTTCCGAGGGGAGTCAGTGGGCTCCTAACGCATCGCAACGTGGTGGTTTAGGACGGGTGTTTCTTGTTGGTGTCTAGTTGTGCAGCGTGGATTGATCTCTCACTTTAAACTGAGCTTGAGGGTCAGTGTTCCTGTTTATAGCGCAAAAAAATCCTCGCCGCGTTTCGTGTTTTTTTTCCCCCCCGCGTTGGAATACAAAGCATATAAGTCGATTTCGCGAACTATTTGAACACATTATCATCACTTTCCCTTTGGATACAGCGATTGCATGACGGATACTAACGAGAGTGATTCTTTTGACATTGTTGGCATGGACATGGGAAGAAGCTGCAGCATCCACCAAAACTCATCGGACAAGTGCAAGCACTTACGGTTCTAATCGGATTGCTGAGACGAATCCTACTATCCTACTAGTTAATCACCTGTCTAAACAACATATCTGGATGACTTAAGTGACACAATGGAGTGGTCCAGATTATCTGCTTCTGTTTAAACGTACCGCTACGTCTCGACCTTTTTTCAAGTTTAGTCTCGAAGTAAACAGAAGTCACAATGATATCGGAGGAGAGAAGCAGTTATTTATCTAAACAGGCCCTGAACTTCCCGGTGGGCTTGTTGATCGGCTCACCAAAGAAGCGGCTGGCGAAACTTGGGAGAAAACCCAGCAATGGTTCTGTACAGTAAGTTACCACTAAAACCTCTCAATAGTCCATCACCTGACACCCATACATTTCTATGGAGACATGCTGTCACTTTCTCGTGTGGCCCTTTGCTTAAGTTCTTTTGTCAAACTTCTTTTCAAATTCCTCTTCTGATGTTTTTCCACCCTTCTGCTCTTTTTCTCGCTCTCCCTCAGATCCAACAATTCGGACAGTACGGTTCGTTCAGCGGAGAGCGTGGGTGTCAGGCAGCCGGCCAAGAGCAAGATCCGTCGGCACAACAACAGGCTGTCGACTGTGTTCAACCGGAGCCCCAGCCCGGGGGACGCCGGGTCCCGGGCCGCGGGACGCAGGTGTGTGACGGGGGAGGGGCAGCTCCGGGCCCAAGACGACCCGGCCGAGTTGTCCAGTCAGATGTCCGCGCCAGGCATCCTGAAGGTGTTTGGCAGTGACATCTGTCAGGGGACCCACTATAAGAGTGTCCTGGCCACCATCCGCTCTAGCGCTAAGGAACTGGTCAAGGAGGCTCTGGAAAGGTGAGGGTTCGGTTGACTCGTAGTTTTGGTTTTTATTGATCAACTTTCAACTCTTTCTCCCGTTTCTCCCAATAATTCTGAGCTCGTCGGTCGTCAATTAAACGCTGTGAATATCCCCTCCCGACGATTTATCTCTCTGCTCTGTCTCGATCTCCAGGTACTGTCTGGAAAAGGAAGACGCCAGCCAGTACGTGCTGTGCGACGTGATTGGCCAGACGGGGGCAGACCACCAGTGGAAGAGGGAGTGCTTCCGGGTGGTGGGCGACCATGAGAAGCCCCTGGTGCTGCAGTCCCTTTGGAAGCCGAAGGAGGGTCTCTCCCGACGCTTCGAGATCCAGAGGAGACGCAGCGTGGAGGAGCAGAGTGCCAAGGAGACCGACACCATCACCGCAGGTACCGACAACACCCGCCTCTGGGTTTCCGCTGGGGTCGTCTTGTCTCATAGGGAACTTTGGTTACAATTGTCAATGTTTCTGCAGGCAAGATGGATTCCCCAAACCAATCATGGAAGAGATGCCCTGATTGAGCCCGGGAACGGTTTAAAATCTAAATCGGCTCACACAGAGGCAGGCGCAGTCAACTCGAAACACAGCATTTCATTCACTAATAGCTGATGGATGGCTATGCCATTTCGAACAAAATACACTCAAATAATAGCCCTTAAATCGTACCTGCAACCTTTAACAGAAACCTGTGACACAACAGACACATGCACACACACACATACTGACAGCGATTCATATCCGCGACTCCGGTACATGTTCTCATGCCTGGGTAATCAATCGTGTTGGCACGGAGGAGGAGGCGGCCTTATCCTCCTCTCTTGTGGCCTAGGGGAAGGGCCCTCATTGTCTGCCTTATCACCAGACAAGTGCAGAGGAGATGAGGCCGTGTAGGAGGTCAAAGGCTGAATAAAGGCTGTCGTAAAAGGGGGTTGTTGTAGGTCAGACACCCCACCCACCACCGTCCCCCAAACACACACAAGCCCCCTCTAAAGCATCCTCAGACGAGGTGTGTGTGTGTGTGTGTGTGTGTGTGTGTGTGTGTGTGTGTGTGTGTGTGTGTGTGTGTGTGTGTGTGTGTGTGTGTGTGTGTGTGTGTGTGTGTGTGTGCGTTAGATAGATCTGGTTTCGTTATCATTTCTACCAGAGCTTTTTTTCCCGGCACATTTGGGGCCGCGTTGATTTTGGCACAAACTCTGTGATTCTAATGACTCTCTCACACACACACACACACACACACACACACACACACACACACACACACACACACACACACACACACACACACACACACACACACACACACACACACACACACACACACACAAATACACAAGCTAACCTCTGGTTCTCTTTACCCCCCCGATGAAGTGATGAGGTCCATTTGTCTTCCCACAGAT
>OOFB01040012.1:16421-28921 GCA_900323305.1 Trachyrincus murrayi
AAGTAGTGACCAAGTGTGTTTGAGTCTGAAACTCATTCACTGGCAAACACAATTAAACATCACAACTAGTGTGTGTGCGTGTTTAAAGTTTGTTTGTTTGTTTAAAGTGTGTGTATGTCTTAGACATTGAGTGTGTGCGTGGTGTGTGTGTGTGTGTGTGTGTGTGTGTGTGCGTTAGATAGATCTGGTTTCGTTATCATTTCTACCAGAGATTTTTTTTCCGGCACATTTGGGGCCGCGTTGATTTTGGCACAAACTCTGTGATTCTAATGACTCTCGCCCAACACACACACACACACACACACACACACACACACACACACACACACACACACACACACACACACAGCTTGTTGCTACTCCCGGTGCGGGGCAGCGACCACTGGGCCCTTTAGCACTGCACGAAAGGCCATCACATCCCAGAGGAACAATGTTGAGGAAACACCCACTTCCGCACACTTGATAAGGGTGACGGTGAGCAGGGCGTGATGTGCGAGGCGCCGGGCACATTCCCCCGCGGCCTAATGGAAACAAACGGGCCTGAGTAGTGTTTTATGTCGAGGCACTGCCGCTGACCTCCGCTCACCTTCTCTCCACACTTCCTCCGCTTCCTCCCAACATGTCTGATTTTGAATAGGCAGTAAAATGCTGTGACGGTGGACTTCTGTTGTTGATAGGAGGGCTGTGTATATATATCAATGCTGGAGTGGAGCAACATGTCACGTTTTGTTTCAATAGCACTTTGTCACGGGCCGCGGTCCCCAAAGGGCACCGCGGGTCCACAGTCGAGTGAACAGTTTAACACCGAAGCTCTCCCGAGGAAGAGGGTGTTGATAGTGGAAGCTGAAGTGGGTGCCCCCCTCGTGGGATGGCTAAGTGGTAATAGCTGCCAGACGGTCCTAATGAGACGGTGAAACATAGCTTACACGTTTACAGAGATGTGGGAAATCAGAATAATCAGCATTCATGTATTCAAAGTGCAAAGATGTGCTAAAATCACAGTTTTGACATTCTATTTTATTAGTTATTGACCGTTTGAATGTTTCTGCTGTCCGTCCAGGCATCAATGCCCAGGCCCGCAGGCTTCAGAAGGGCCGGTCCAGGGTGACCTCACTGTTTGTGGACGGCAGCGGAGAGGCCGGAGACCTGGGCATCTGGAGGAGCCTGAGCGAGATGGACCTGCTGGCAATGGGGAAGGAGGCGAAGGGCCGGGTCCAGCAGACCTCGCTCAGCGAAGACCCCGAGGCGGACAAGGAGGTCCTGCACAGGCTGGGCATGGAGAAGGAGGAGACGGAGAGCAGCGACGACTACTCCACCCAGTTCTCCGTCCACCCTCCCTTTGACTTTCCGTACTTCCTGCTGCTCCAGGGCTACAGCCACAAACAGGTGAGCCAGCGGCAGGCTCCAAGCAACCTGCCCCAAATAAACAAACAAACAAAAAAGGAAATTCCATTCCTTTTTACAGCAAGTGTTAAGTAATTCAACTCAATCGTTAGTAAGTCTAGCTGAGTGAGTTAAAGTTAGCCAAGATATTCCTGGTTATTGGACAGCGAATAAAGTTCGTTTTAAGAGACGCGACTACAAGCTGTAATTGATTTGAGTAACGAGCTCGTTAAGAGGCCCTGGAGTGGCTCTCAGCAGAAAATGATGATGAAGAAGAAGAAGGCAAACAAGGCTTTCCTTAAAGGGGAAGCGTCACACTTGGGTATTTTCTAATATAAGCGAATACTTCTTCATACACGTGTTGTGACAAATGGAGAACGCAATGGAGAACGCAATGGAGAACGCAAGTCCCGGACCAATGACATCAATGCTCCGATTTTCTTTTTCCACAGAAATGGTTGGCGTAGCAGACTGCGAATGAAACGTTACTCTCTTATATTAGAAAACAGCGGAGTGTGACGGTTCCCCTTTAAGTCTTCAAGGACATTTGAGCGCTGACAAACCTGTATGTGAATGAACGTTTTTAAGTTAAGTAGGAGAAAAGTGACCGGAGGAAATGTCCGGTCACTACAGACAGGCCTAGACAACGTAGACAGGCTTTCATCAAGGATTACAGGAGTGTTGGGGACAGGTGACAGTTGTATCTCACATTGGATTAGCGGGGAAATTATGGTGTAGCCGCGTTGCTACGCTATATTGCTGCTGTTGTCTATGATCGTGTCCTCATGAACGAATGACTAATGCTAATTGTTTCCTGTTCAAACGTGACCCCTCTCTGTACTCTGAAGGGTAGATAACCCTGATGGTGAGGCTATTCTTAGAAGGTAATGTGTTAAACCTACTTATCTACTATGTAGTGTGTGAGTTTGGAAATCAAACAGGAATTGTTTGAAGGCTGTCCGATGACATAACCAAGGATCCGGTATTGATCAGTTTTACACAGGGGCCAGGGGTTGTCAAAGGCCGTGAACCAGCTGCCCACACACAAGCCTTTCCGTTCCTGCACAGGCTTTACATGCTGAGGTCCTTGTGGTTGTTGACACTATGCAGACGTCTCCACTCCAGTCTATTTAGAGGATGCTGTATAATTAAATCCTTCACGTCAAATGTACCCAAAAATAGTCTTTATGTTTCAAATCTGTGTGTTGTGTTGTGTTGTGTTGTGGTGTGTGTGTGTGTGTGTGTGTGTGTGTGTGTGTGTGTGTGTGTGTGGTCCTCTCCTCGTGATTCACCCATCACTCTCTCTCCTCCTGCAGGATTTTGTGGTTTACCTGATGAGCGGGACATCCACAGTGTTCGGCTGCTGCCGGGAGCACAGCAACGGAGAAGACGAGGAAAGGTTAAAGGTCGACATCCTCCTCTTTGCTCCCGACGTGTTGCCCCAACACTGCTGCGTGCGGCGCCTGGACCCCGCGGGCGGTCCCGGTGGTCCCGGGGGTCCCGGGGGTCCCGGGGAGCCCAGACAGACACTGACCATGCTCAAGCCCCTCCACGGGGCTCCGGTCACCAGGAACGGCTTCCTGCTCAAGGAGGAAGTGGAGCTGTCTCCGGGGGACCTCGTGGGCCTGGGGAAACACTACCTGTTCATGTTCAAGGACCCCACCGGCACCGCGGCCGGCGCCTCCCAGACCCCGCCGTGGATGGCCCGGCTGTGCCCGGACGAGGCCGAGCAGCGGGCGTCCTCTTGTCTCTCCTGCGGCTCCTCCTTCCACCAAAGAGCCGGCGGGACGTCCCGGCGGAGGCCGGCGTGTTGGAGGGATCCGGGCGGCTCCGTGGCCTCCCTGTGCTACGACCTGGAGCAGGAGGACCAGGTCCTGCAGGAGGTGCTGGTCATGTTGGACCCCAGCGGCCAGGAGCCCAAGTTGACCCCGGCGTTCCTGCTGTGCCTGTGCATCCAGCACTCGGCCGCCAACTTCCAACTGGCGGACTTCCGGCGGCTTCTGCTCCGAATAGCCGGCCAGATCCAGCTGGTCATGTGGGTAAGTCCGGGTAGACCGTATTCCGCTCTTTATTCCGCATAGTCTGGCGGATCGGAAATCTCACCGAAATACACCGGCATTTAAGCCGCAGCATATTCAACACAAGAGTGTGGGGGGGGGGAAAAAAGAGGAAATGCCATCAAAAGTGTCAACACAGCAGGGTTACGTGAGTTTAATTCACAAGACTAAGGCAATGTTTTCCACCAAAGCAAGGTTAAAAAAGGATGTATTGTTTCTCCGTTTCCCCCTCACCCATCCCAGGAGAAGACAAAGGATCTTGCAGCAACACAGTCAGAGACGTGAGTAGTCTCTACTACTATTCTCAGCACTGTCCAGAAATGTCTGACCATGCCTTGCTGGCACAGACTGTCATCTGTTGCCACAGATGATAAGTACCACTCTGTGATGCTAACCCCCCCCCCCCCCCGCCCCGCCCCCACCCCACACACACCCCACAAGTTGGTTAGAGTGATACTTGTAAATCAAGATCAGTGAATAGAAAATGCTATTATTTAGTTACCAGAGTCCAAAGTGATCCATGAACCAAATATTTGAATTGAACTGCAACATTAGGCAGCAGATGTTTGTAATTTGTACTTAAACAAAATGACTTAATCGATCGTCAAAATTTGATTTGATTAATTTTCTGCCGATCAACTAATCGTACCCTACCTGGTACATTACAAAAACATTTCTAAATGGTGATGACCATCTCTTTGTAGCCATGAAGACCACCACAGAACAAACTTTAAAAAAACAACAACAACAAAAAGCTTAAAATAAACAAAAAACACAACAACAACAAAAAACTGAGAATGGAAGTGTACTGTTTTTGAAGCTGTGTTGCCTCCTGCTTCAGGGGCCCCTGTGATGGACAGGCTCAGGAGGCCGGGCGCCCGAGTATGGAGGAGCTGGGGCCTGGCCTGAGGCCCCTGCTGCTGTGGATGGCCAACTCCATCGAGCTGCTGCAGTTCATCCAGCGCCAGGTCCCACAGCTCCTGCCCCGCCGGCAGGACCAGGAGGAACGAGGTATGGAGATGGGAGAAACATGGCACTGCCAGTCTGTGGGAGAAAAAAATGAATCATTGTGGAAAAAACTAAAACTACCACTTACCTAACTAACTAAGGCTTATGTAAACTATTAAATCTGAAAATAGTTGGATTAGTAAATTGGTGAGCTCATGTCAGATTGTTTCACGTGTAATTGTTTCTTGTTACCAGTAAAAAGGTGTAATGTTTGAAGTGTGCTTCGTCACCAGGGCCGTATGACTCTGCGATGTCGGCCACACGGACGGCCTGTGAGGAGGCCATGTCGGTCCTGGAGGAAGTCATCATGTTCACCTTCCAACAGTCCGTCTATTACCTGACGAAGGTAAATACCGCCGCCACGCTACGCATTACACAGTATTCCTGTGTTAAGGCCCAACAGTACAGTATGTCTATTTACTATTGAGACACTTTTATCCAATGAATTCAGATACGGCTTGGTTGTGGACATAGGGCATTTCTGTAAGCATTGTGTCGGTACCATTGTGCTGTTTTGACTGAGAATATTCAATAATAAACCAATGTACACACAGGCTTGGACTGGCGCTCACAGTAAGGAAAAAAGCCTGCAAGATGGCCCTTGGATAGTCTTTTTCACATAGAATATAAACGGCGGCCATCTTGTCTCCCAAGGTTACTGCTGTTTGTTTAATAACAAATTAAAGAGAGCCCCTGATTGGGGTGAGAACCGCAAACACAATAATGAACTTTGCGAGGAATGTGTCCCTACCGCACTGCAGTCGCGTTGTTTATGTACGGCACACGGATGCTGTGAAGCAATGCCTGAGGATTCACAAACACTGAAAGTGTTCCTGCTTTAACAAAGCAAAAGCCGGCCCCGTAAACGACTCCCAGGCTAGTGTTATGGGTTTGTTGCTGTGTTTGATGTTTTATTTAAAGGCCATGTGGCTTATAAACAGCTCCACCACACTCGCCACTCAGACCACACCTCAGGCAAGCCCAACTCTGGGGCCCCAGAGTCTGGACATGCCTGTAACCATGGCGATGCTGGTCAGGGGCCGCTCCAGGAAGAGGCGGGGGAGGAAGCAGGAAGTGTGTGTGTGTGTGTGTGTGTGTGTGTGTGTGTGTGTGTGTGTGTGTGTGTGTGTGTGTGTGTGTGTGTGTGTGTGTGTGTGTGTGTGTGTGTGTGTGTGTGTGTTGTGTCATGCATTGAGAGAACAGCTCTTGTTTGCTGATAAAGGAAACTTAAACAAAAACATTTTTTTGCCGCAGTTTGCGACTGCACTATGTTCACACTTCTTAAGGTCGCTATATTTTGTATATGGATTATATGCCATTTAAAAAATGTTTAAATATTAGCTTCACCAGCTCTTTGGTCTCTTCTTGCCAGGAAGAAGTGTATTCTTAGAAGGAAGTCTGTTTGTTTTTATTTGATCAGCGTGTCCTACAGTTGAAGAGCAGCGGTATGGTCACTGGCTCTGTGCTAAGTATACACTACAGTACATCAGCGTAGCTTAGTCAGAGAGCTGCTGAGCTGCTGGCAGACGGAGAAAGGTGTTTCCTCTGGAGGAAGAGAAGCATCGTCATCACACACACACACACACACACACACACACACACACACACACACACAGAGTGTGTTATGTTCATGTCCCATGAAATGCGTAAGGGCAGGAGTAGCTGATGTTTGCGACTACGTGGTGTGTAAATGATTAACATGTGCTATCAAAACCTAAGTTATCGCCAAATGTGATCTGGGACGTTAGGAATGCCGGCTTACGGTGAATTGAAGTGCCCGATATATCTATGATCCCTCTCATCACATATGAGGTCATCTCCGTGCGTGTGTGCGTGTGTACGTGCGTGCGTGCGTGTGCGCGCTTGTGTTTCAATGCTCGTCTGCTTATCGGAGTGATAAGCAGGAGAACTGACACCGCCGGTCGACAACTAAAGTGACAGTTGGATCTGGAAGCCAAGCGTGTTTATCACATCGCCGTCTCAAAGGGCAATACGATCCACATAGTGGTGGGATGAGTGTTAAAGTGCTTGCACACTGCGCCCGCAAATAACTATAGAATGATGTTGACCGAAGTTGGCCAATGCTGTTTCGACATGCACAAAATGTCAGCGACAGCCACCGGGTGTGGAACACTGGCCCCGTGTTGGTGTCGGTTGGGGCCGTGTGTAAGCACCTTAAGGAAAGGACACACGTTAGCCTCCTTGGAAAGACATCCCAAGAAGCCTAAAGGTGAAAGAAGTTAACATTGAGAGGAAGGTCTCGAAGGTGTCACCGACCCTCATGAGTCACAGAAAACACGAAGGTCTTGTACCAGCATGGGTCTACCAAGGATCTTCTAAGCGGACAACTAAATGCATTTTGAGTGCTTTTGCAACAGCAACACACTTTTCTTGAGACAAAGCAATGGAAACCGAAATAATTCCACTAGTATCCAGAAAAAAACGAAACCAGTTTCAACAAAATTGTTTTAAATTTGTCAGAGAGAAGCAAGACTTGACGTGAGAAAAGTTAAGCGTGTTGCGTTTCGAAGTTAAACGTATTGCGTTTAGAAGTTAAGCGTGTTGTGTTTTGAAGTTAAGCGTGTTGCATTTGGCAGTGATGTATCTCTAGGTAATGTTCCAGGGCCACTTTGTTCCCTCTGCTGCTCTCTGCATGACTCCCGTCTATTTTCACATGGAAACAGGTGCTGGGGCTGGGATTTCCTGCATCCGCTCTCCCGATGCCTTCCCCCTACTCTGTACAAACTGTCCAGAGTCCGGTCCACACAGGGCCGCCGTGTCACACCTCTCTTTCTCTCTCTCTCTCCCTCCCTCATTCTCCCTCCCTCTCTCTATTTGAATGAGTGAATGCAGACTGCATTCAGTAGCATGTCAACATTGATCATTCAAATAATTGTTTACATCTCTCTCTCTCTGACCTGATCATTGCCATGTGTCTGGTTGCCCAAGCAGGTTTCAGTCTATTGGGAACATTTTTGCCCTTATTAGTTTCTTTAACCTTTGACCTCCTGTACCAGGGGAGGGACCGCGGTCGGCGGTTCTGTTTTTTTAATCAGACATGCGTTGGGGGGGAAGACTTGCTCGTGGACTGCTGATTTTGAATTGTCCTCTGTGCTCATTATGGCCGTGTTGCACGATACCTTGTGTGCTTCTTGTTCAATGAGAATATTAGCATACATTTGTTACCTTTCACTCAGGCATTTTTCCACAGTCAATATATTCAATCAGTGTTGTTTGGCAGCTTTATTTATTTGACATGATTGTTACATGTTGTCTATCTAGGCATAGGAAAGCTCTCAGAGCTGATATCTGTAAACATTTTTTAGAGTTATTGTAATTTGTTTTGTTATAATTAAATATTTTGTGTGTGTTCTACCTAAAGTGTTTTACCCACTGCTAACGTATTTCTACATGTATTGTAGTGTTCTATGCCTTACAGTCTAGGTCATTTAGTCCTACATTTTGTAATACATCTTTGGTTTACATCGTATTTTAAAATATTGAAACCCACCATTTCCTTGCATCAGATGTGCTATATCATATCTCCTCCTCCTCTCTCTTTATACAGAGCATGTACTCTGCCCTGCCCGGTCTGCTGGACGGAAACCCCTTCTCTGAGAGCGGTCAGCTACGGGTGCCCGACGGGGTCAGTGTGATCCTGGAGGTGCTGACGGAGACGCTGAAGCTGCTCAAGGTCTTCCACGTCCACCCGGACATCTCCCGGCAGCTCTGCGCCTACCTCTTCTACTTCATCAACGCCTCTCTCTTCAACGCCCTCATGGAGAGAGGTATTTGTTTAATTGTTTATAAAAGGACGTTTCATCATTTAAAGGCACAGTCTGCGCCTGCCTGCCTCTGAGACAATTTCGATTTTAGACCGCTCCCAGCTCATTTCTGACCAATCAGGGTATCTCTTCCCTGATTGGTTGGGGGAATCCATCTTGCCTGTCAATCACAAGTGCGTGAATATAACACTTCTCAATGGCAGAGAAGCGCAGAGAGGGAGGGGACTTTTTTGGGTTGTTTAGTTCTGCTGTGTTCTGCTCTCTCGCTTTAGAACTCTCACATTGTACCTACAGCAGCTTTAACACACGCTTTGATCCAAAGTGACTCGGAAGGTAGGGTTTTAGGAAGTTAGGGTTTTAGGAAGTTAAGGTTTTACGACTTACTTCTTTCTGTTCCTGTCCTAAACCAGCCCAATAAAGTCTTGAGAGACTTGAGTATTTTGAAGGGTATTTAGTGCAGAATATCTATGAATTGGTGTATAAAGGGTGTGTCATAAGAAATGGATGAACGTAAAGTGTAAAGTGTCAAGTAAAATAACATTTAAAAGATACATTTGAAGAGCCTCCTATTGAAGTTTATCTCCGACCAAACAAACTCTCTTTACAAAGTACCACCGGCTGAAGTTGAGTCCAGTATCCCTGTCTCACGTGTCTGTGTTGTGTGCTTTAGGTTCTGGAGGCGGGTTCTACCAGTGGTCCCGGGGGGTCCAGATCAGGGCTAACCTGGACCTGCTAATGGACTGGGTCCAGAGCGTGGGGTTCGGAGACCTGGCGGTGGAGTTCTTCCAGAAGCTGTCGGCTGCGGTCAACATTCTGGCCACGCCCAAAGAGAGCCTCCTACAGGTCAGAGGGCGGCTTTTTCTTTTTCTCTCTGACTTCCTGTTTGTCTCCAAGCCGATTGGCCGGAGCAGTGCAGTGCCGGCCGTTCGGGGGGTTCAAGTGTGGAGGTTTTATTTGTCTTGAGGTGTTGGTTATATCCGTCTCTGTCTGTCTCTGTTTGTTAGGTCAAAGCAGTTCACGCAGAGTCATTAAATCCTCAAGCCCTTCTGGGTTGTTCCTTTGTCTTTTTAGCTGAAAATGGACACAAACAGACACTGCTGGTCATAGACGAGTGTCAGGCTGGTCCCTGTCGGCTACAGGGATGGGACGTTTGAAGAAACGCATGCTGAAGAAAAGCTATGGTCAACTTTAGGGGTGTGAATCTTTCGGTATCTCACGATTCGATTTCGATTTCGATTCTTGATTCAAAACAATTCCCGTTTCAAAATTGATTCTCGATTCAGTACATAGGGGTACTAATTTCAGGATTTACTCCAGTCCGCTGTGCACTAAGAAAGGCGGTGTGGCAAATGATGGCATGAAAGCAGAGTAAAGTGTGTATAAGATTATGTATTTTTAATACGCACAAAGGCAAATCGAATACACTGTAAGTGAACATATGATTTAAAAATAACCTTAATAAATAATTGTTTTAATACATTTTGATTATTCATTTAATAAATGAATAATCATTTCCAGTTGTAATCCAGTATGCAATGAAAATGATCTGCATGGTTTGATTCAAACCCCTTTAGTGTACCACACATATGAGCTAAACCGCACGGCAATGTTTTTTTTTATACTGATGTAACCGGAGCAGCATTGTGCCAAGTAGCTCATGTGACAACATCAAGTTTACTGAAGGACAGGCAGAGTGTCAATGACCATCACGTCCGTCTACTTTCGTCTTTATTTTTCGAGACGCATCACAGTGATGTGATTAGCGTAGGGGTGTTCAACTCCCAGAGGAACGGTACCGGGTTTGACGCTTACGCCCTTAGCTCCTTGACGACATGCATCTCAATTCACTGCAAGTCTATAAAACCGTTTTCCTCAATGACCGAATAGTGAAACAAGTCAACAGAAATACGTAACCGTGTGTTTCGTAGCTCTTCGTAATCACGTGAGGATTCGTTCACCTCCTCCTTCAAGTGGTTTATATGGTGAACTACACCACAAGGAGAATGAGTCAGCCGGGATCATTGCGTGGCTCGTTGAAACCATGGCCAGGTCTCCCTGGGTTGTAAAAGCGTATATAAAAGCAGACGTATTAAACGGACTATTAAACAGCGCTACAGGTAAAAACAGTGGCTGAAGGAACAAGGGTCACATTCTCACACACAGGCGGGGAGGAATGGATCCGCTTCTCTCTGTGGTTTATGGGAGCAGGGCAGATAATGGCCATCTGGTATTGGAGATTAGAGCTCTAATCTCATGCCACTGTTGATACTACTGAGCCACTTAACAAAAAAACAGGAATCGAAATCAAACATACCAGAGAGCACCCCTGGGAAAAAGCACTACTCCACGGTTTCAGAACGAAGTGTCCGGTGATTGCCAAGTTCTCAAGACTTATGAACAGAACGCCCGCCACAGAATAACAGAGGGTTGTGACCCGGGCGGTTGTGACCAAAACATATTGTTAAGTACAAAAGGTGTGTTTTTTAGCACACGAATACGGAGCCATAGATCCGTTGTGTAGGAAAGTCTGCTAAGTATTGTTATGTCGTCTCATGCTATTCTTAGTCTTTGTCCCCCCCCCATCATGCCTTAATTACAGCTTGGGTGTTTGTGTCTGTCGTCTGTTTGTGCCTTTTTGAGTGTCAGTGTAATGAGAACTCCAGCTCCCATAAACACAAAAGTCACTTCAAATCAACCTTTATTTATACATCACAGATATAGACCGTGAACTCAAGGAGGCTTCGCATGGGCCCATGAGTCAACATGTTCTACAGTGTTTGCAGCATTCCTCTGAGCTTAGCTTTCGGGCTGACTGAACCCTTACAGCAAATGTACTGTCGGGCCATCGAACCTGCGTCACGTCCCTGTGTGTCTGTGTGTGTGTGCGTGCATGCGTAGGATCCAGATACCCCCCACACCTGTTTTTACGCAGATGACTAGCAACCTTGCTACTTGGATGTACCCACCCTCCAATCCCTCCTCAGCCCTACCACCCCACCCCCCCCTCTAGCCCATGCAAGCACCCATAAGACCAGGTCTATGAAGAGAGGGTCCTGTACTCTGCTTTGTTTGCATTGGTCGGACGGTTGCTAGGTGACTCGGGTGGTGTTTTTTTTATTTCATCCACGGCCCCACCCATGCGCGCATGAGGTCACTGTGGTTGGAGGGGAAAAGTGAGCACACACCCTTACACAGCAGCAGTTGGCTTCTCCATCTGGCGTGCAGTAAGAATAGTAGCGGCGTGCCATCGCAGCGGTGCTGCCGTCGCCAGCTGAAAATGACATCTTGAAAGACGCAGTGCTGGTTTCTGGCGCTATTAGCATTAGCCTGCAGTTGAGCAGACCAATACGACAGCAGATGTCTTCTTGTCTGGAACGTAGCGTTGCCAACTCTTTTCCAATGAAACTAGCTAGCTAGCACTAGCTCTAGAAGTCGCTAAAAGTCGCCAGACGATGTCATGTGCTCATTTGCATGTAGCTATTTATTAGCATAAACTTAGTTATTGTGTCAAGCGAGAGAGAGAGAGATCATCTCAAGCCATATAAAAGGGAGATAGAGAAATCTTTAGCCAAATAATCAAACCCACTGCAGGGACGTCGTATAGGGAGGGAGAAGATCCAACAAACTATTTAAATATTTGACACCCTAATCCAGAGATCTGGAGAGAAACGCTGCCTGGGAAGAGGAGAGACCCCGGGGTGCTGTCCGCAGAAGAGCCGTGGACTGCGATTACTCTGAGCAGCATGCATGGGAATTAATTACAATATCATATATTTGAATATATTTCTCGCCTTTTCCATGATGGTCTGAATAAGTCGCTAAATTTGTCTGCAGTCGCTTTTTAGAAATAAAGTCGCTATAAGAGGGTCTGAGACGTCGCTAATTCTAGCGAGAAAGTCGGCAAGTTGGCAACACTGCTAGAACGTTTAACTGTTTAGTGAAGCTATTGTCCTGCTATAATGGCCGTGGTGTGACCCACTGTTTACAGAGCGTGCCCGGGCATGTCTTGAGTGACCTATCCCGCTCCATTGCTGTCCTGCGAGGAAACAAAGGGATACTATTCACCTGAGTGATGGAGTGATGCCGTGGTCAGACATGACTCACCTGTACACTTTATCATGTGTTTTAGTGTCTAAGTCTCTTAGTCATCCAACAACTCCTGGTTCTCTTCATGGTAAACGTGAGTCAGTCACAAGTACCACTGGAGATGTTGTTACAGACCGCTACTACTCATTGGTCAATTTTAACGTCACTCAGGCCCAATGAT
>OOFB01040012.1:32056-43071 GCA_900323305.1 Trachyrincus murrayi
TAGAGAGCGGTTCTGAGGTAGAGCATTATCTTGTGCGTGTGTGTGTAGGTGTCTGTATGTGTGTGTGGGTGTCTGTGTGTGTGTGTGGGTGTCTGTGTGTGTGTGGGTGTCTGTGTGTGTGTGTGTGTGTGTGTGTGTGTGTGTGTGTGTGTGTGTGTGTGTGTGTGTGTGTGTGTGTGTGTGTGTGTGTGTGTGTTTGTCTCTCTCTCTGGGTGGATTCTCCTTGTAGAAGGAAGGCCTGTTTCCTCTTTGGCTCCTATTGTTATTGGAAGCCTCTGTGATGAGGTCATTATCAGAAGTGAGAGAGCGGTGTACTGGTAAAGAGTGCAGAGATTACATTGTGTGTGTAGATTGTGTGTGTGTGTGTGTGGCGGCATTCCTTAGGTCATGTGACCTGTTATCTGAAATTTGACACTTGTTTTACTACTATCTCTTCATCATCTCGTAAAGTAATGAAATAAAGATAGTGACTTATTGTAACGGCCAGTTTTGTAGTCCCTTTGCCTAAAGTCGAAGGTAGTAGAAAATATTCCCTCAAAAAAAAGTGAGGTTTGAAATGGTGGAGAGGAAACAACTAATGAGAAATAAGCTCACTGAGAGAGGAGAGGAACTCAGAAGAACTAAGTAAATAAATGTGTTTTCCTGAGATCCACTGAAACACGGACCCCGTTGTGACCCTTGAGCGAAGGCTTTTTTTCTATAAGATGACGTTTCAAAAGATACAGTTCTAAAAAACCATGGAATGGAGTTTCTAATGATCAGTGATGGCAGGTTTGATTTAGTTTCAGCCACCTTTTCACCTTAGGTCTCATAGGTTGTCAAACGGATGACTGGACACCGCTCTCTGTCTCTTGCTTGCTGACTGTTTGGTAGCTTATGACCAGGGCTTCACAGACCGGCGTCCCCCTGGTCCCGGTTAAATTGGCCTCCTCTCTGCTCCACCTCGCTGCACCCCCCCCGGCCACCGGCGTGTTATTTTGGAAGCTCCGCTAATCCTTTAATCTGGCCCCCAGAATGACAGAGAGAGGTGGTCACGTCAGGGGAGGGAGAGAGAAAAGAGTAGCCAGCAGCCAGCAGCCCGTCATGGGAGTTTACAGTTGGATTGGTGCGTGGAATCCTAATCGGCCCGGGCATTGTTCTGCGCGGGTGTCCCGGGTGGGGGTGGAGGGTGGAGGGGGACAGGCAGGCAGACAGGCTGCATGTTAGTAAAGAGAGAGGGGACTGTGGGGGGGGGGGGGGTGGGGTGTGTGTGTGTGTGGGAACGTTTGTGTTGGGGAGTGCTACTGTTACATGCTGCAGGCTGGGTGTGTTGTGACTGGACATACCGGAGTGAACCGGCCTCAGGTCTCGGCCTCCCCCCCCCTCCCGGGTCCCACGTAGCTGGCGTTGTGTAAATAAAAAAGTTTTTTTTTTTAATCAGATGCGCAGTTTTCCACGGTCGTCCTGTAGAGTCCCAATTCCTAGGACGAGTCGTCAACGTAGTACAAAAATATGCCGTCGTGGGAATGGGTTTTTGTTTTTTAAAAGCAAAAGTTGCAATGGTAAGTCTAGGTGTAAAATAAAATTAGGACGTGCATGAAGTGTTTTTTTTTTTTTACAATAACAAGGGTATAGAGGATACAAGTTTCCGATCATTTGGTTGTCAATGTGTCTTCAAAGTCTTCCCGAAGCATGAGAAGAGAGAACAGGGATCCTCGTCCCCCTGTGTGATCTGGGATCATGTGGTGTAAACCTGTGTGAAATACTGCCTAACTCCCGGATGTTTCTCTGTACTTTCCTCATGCGGGTTCCTCAGCAGGGGGTTCGATGGAGGAGACGGACCAGACTGTGGATGAACACGAGGTGTTCACAGTGGAGCTCCGCAGAGGGCCCCATGGTCTGGGCATGGCTCTAGTAGACGGAGTGGTAAGGCTGCATACTCACTCACTCACAGTTTATCAAGAGGCAATACAGCATCCTGGCCTCCGCCCGCTACATCCTTAGAAAAAAAATCTGAATCTGTACTGATCACTTTTAGGCCACACCCATAGAAATCCTATTGGCCGTACCAACCATTGGGAGAGTCAAACTTGATACAACCAGGAAGTTCCATGAAAGAGGTTTTCTTGAGCTAGTTATTTTTTATTTTCTTTCGCACATGAACAGAAAAGGTAATATAAGAGCAACAATGACGTCACCAAAAATGGCGGTTCCAGCGTTGATAGCAGAGAATGTTTTTAATTTAACCTCCCCCACGTGAGTGCCCCAGGCTACGCTGGCCAAACCGGTCCTTTTATTACGCATGGCCTTTCGTGGCCTTCTGTACGAGTACGCTCGACGAGGGCCACAAATTAAATTTCAAAGAATGGCAGTACGACCAGAAGAAAATAAACAAGTTGGTAATAGCCGTGGTCGTAGGATTTAAGTCAAGAACAAGACAAGAAGTTCAGAGAAACGTTGGAGTGGTCGTTCAGATCAGACTCAACAGGAGGGATTTAGATCTGGACAGATTTCAAGCACATACTGCCAGTCCAGTCACTGAGTGTCCTTATATGAGACCTTTTGTAATTTGCTGTGATGGGGTGGTATAAAAAAAGTATATTATTGCATTATACTATTAAACCCTATTTACATATTATTCTGAATCTGAAAACTATTTCACAGTTGATCATATCAGATCGTCAAATGATTATCATCAGTGTAGGGTTGTAAAGTGTATGAAAAAAGGGTTAGTCAAGTATCTGTCAATATTGGACCTTGATGTGTACACTCTTTTTAGTTTTATTGCTTATTGTTTAACACGCAGTTTCACAAAATGCTTTAAACTAGAATAGACTTGCTTTTGCTTACTTTACTGCTATATCATGGTAATATATAATGCTACCATGTACCATTGTGTTCTTGTGTAGAAAACACCATTGAGGATGAGCGGCATTTACGTGAAGTCGGTGGTGCCCAGCTCCCCGGCGGCCCAGTGTCTGAAGTTAAGACCGGGCCATCGCATCCTGGCGGTCAACGGCATCAGCCTGGTGGGCATGGAGTACCACATGTGAGTCCCAAGAACCCTCCACAAACCCTCCAACCCTCCACAAAGCACCTATCTGTCCATGTGTTTATGCTGCAAGAGCGGGAAAACATGTTTGAATGGGAACCGTCACACTCGGCTATTCTCTAATATAAGAGATTGTTGTGAATAAATCGCGGTCTGCAGCATCAATTCCGTTTCCACTAAAAAATGTGCAGAAAAGTTTGACTGTTTACGTAATTCTTCACAGTGCGTGTATGAAACAGTCATCTCTTGTGTTATAAAATAGCCCGGTGTGTCGGTTCCCCTTTAGAATGTAATCTGCCGTTGTAAACAGATGGTATGACAAAAATTGGTTGGATCTTGCAGATGCATGCTGTGTCATCAACTACAAATGCTTCCACATTTCCATGTATTTCAGTTAACTTATGGGTATGTCGTATGTCTCTCTCTCTGTATCTGTCTCTCTGTCTCTCTCTCCCCCCTCCTCTCTCAACAGTGGCAGGGAACTCATCCGGTCAGCCGGAGACTGCCTCAGACTGCTGGTGGCCGTCACCCATTCCAGGAGGTCAAGCAAGGACACCATGATCACCAAGTGCTGAGGAGCAGAACAACGTGGTGGTGGTGGTGGTGGAGGTGGTGGTGGTTCTCCTTCACCCAGCGTGTGGTGGTGGCGGCTGCAGCACGGCCCTGTTCTCTAGTCTACACCGTCACCGTGTTGAATGTATATCCACACTTCTCACGCAAATATCTTCCCAAGAAGAAGAGAACAAAGAAAATTTCTTTGCAACTGTAAAGGAAGGAAGGAAGGACATTTTGCTGACGCCTGAACTTTCTCATCTCAGTCTCACGGGATCGTTATTTTATTTCGTCGTGTTTTCCCATAAAGCCGTACTGTGTGTCGAACATACGCAAGACAATCAGCCACACGGGTCCTCTTCCTTGAAGTGGCCTCTTATGAACTACTGTGAACGCAATCCTGTACCAAATATGTGACACATAGAGCAAGGGTGGACGGGGGTGTGATTGAAAGTCGAGTCCCCCTAGCGCGTGTCCTGCCTTATATTACCTTTTCAGGACCATCGAGCCTGACTGAAGTTGTCTCCTGAGGAAAATATCTTCTCTGATGTTGGGTGGTTGGCACTTGGCTTGCAGGCTATTCTGGCGCTCTTAGTTCCACTAGCCTGTTGTCACAGGTTGATCTTAGCTGACCCCAAACCTATATATATATATATATATATATATATATATATATATACGTATAGATATATATATATATACACACACGCACACCGTTAAATCACTAACACAATATACCTGCAAAAAAATATTTATATTTAATTGTAAGTGGGAACCAATCATTCTTTTGATGTGTTTCAAAATATCTTCTGACATTTTCAGGACAGCATATAAAGACTTATCGAGTTAAGGTTTTCTTTTTGGAAAAGCCAAATGTATTTTTTTTTTTTAAAGACACAAGCAGTGTTTGACACTTCAGTCATTCACAGACATAACGTTTTGAGTGAAAATACTGGAGTTTTCCTAATGCTTGTGTTTACTGTGGAGCGCGTGCTGAACGGGACTCTCAACAGTGAAGCAGCCCTGTGCCAACGAGACGTTAATAGCAGAATATAAACAGTCCCTGCAGTAAATGGGACATGGATGGACGATGAATTTGCTCAGACCAGCGATTTTGTTTTATAGCTAGCGTACAACGTCATGGGATGGATGCGGTTATCTTTTAAAGTATTTCTATGGGTGGACTGAGAGAGGCATGGGCCTATTCCAGTCGTCTAGCATAGTGAAAGACTTGTAAAACCGACTGTCGTAGCTGATAGCTAAAGAGCATCAAGGCCACGATGACTATGAAAGACACACAGACTTTAAAAATAACGCGTCTACTACAGCTTTATATGCCGGCATATTCTTCCTGAAGTCCAAGCAAGAAAGCAAGTTGGAGGAGACTTTTTTTGTCAAAAGAGTGGCAGATATATTTTCCTGTATTTAACTGTAACAAGCTGTTGAACGCCAAACTCAGCTCTGTCATTGTGAAGTCTGTCATTATCTGCATTTTTACTACCAGGGTAACGGTGTTTAAGTCTTTAAGTGTATTTACAATAAGAAAAAAAAAAACAAGAGTATTCCATTTTGTAATATTTATATCGCTCAGTATTATTTCTTTGAACCTATTGAATAAATTCTGTCTCTGGAGCTTCTCGCAGTTGGTTGCCGTTTGTCGTTCTTTCTAATGTTTCTCCACTGGCCATTTGCAAACATCTGTCTTCTCCTTCCCAAGCACATATGTTCTCTATAAAGACCCAAAAAAAAGCTAACTGCACACGTTTTAAGTGAATTAGGATTTTTTTGTAGCCGGGTGGGGGTTAGGCCTAAATATGACGGCGCAGCAGGACAGTGAGGGTGTGTCCTCTGATACAGGCAGAGCTCCAACGGCCCACTCCGCCAACCGCTGTTTATAGCGACTCTGTGGTTTGCATTTTCCACTACTGCAGTACAACGGAGTAGGCCTACAGCCCAGCAGCTCTGTGCTACACCCGCCTTCATGCCCCGAGGCCCGCCGTGAAAACATCACTCTTTAATGAGAGGGGGGGGGGGGGGGGGGGGGGTTAAACATGCTGCACTTTCAGTTCAAGCACTTAATTGTGCATATCTAAGCGTACGCTAAATGTTTTAATGTGTCGGTGAGTGCTGAGCTTGAAGACTGTTCCCTGTGTGTTTTGGTTTTGTTTAGTTTTGTTTTGAAGACATGGCTTGGATAATTGTTAACAGGTTCAACGCATACGGCAGCAGCTTGACGTTCATCTCCAAATATGGCCTCTGGTGTGAATCAAAACTCCCAATAGCGAAAGAGTCTTTCACAAAGTCAGCATGTGGTCGTAGAAGAGAGAGCGCTCTCGTGAAGCCACACCCCTCTTGTGAAGCCACACCCCTCTACTGAAGCCACGCCCCTCTACTGAGTTATCTGTGGGAAGAGAGGAACGCTCTGTGGGCAACAGGCATGCTGAATACCTCCCTTCTGGAGCCAAGGGTGGAAAGTTTGATTTGACTCAATTGAAATGCATTCACTTCACTTTTACTCAAGTAAACATGAAGTAAATGTATTTAAATTAAAGAGGCCGCAGGTAAGATTTAAGAGGTATCGTTTCAGAGTAATTTGTTAATTTGTTGATAGCCATGCGTCAGCTATGAGTGAAGTGCTCTGTGAGAAAGCGCCTACCTCTGAGACTTATATTAGACTGCTCCCAGCTCATTTCTCACACACACACACACACACACACACACACACACATAGTGATGCAATTGCTGAATTTAACCAGGTGGACAAACAGGTTCATAAAGTAAAAACTGGTTAGTTTTCTCTGCATCCAGGACAAGAGTAATGTAACAGGACCATAGGCTATATGTTGGTGTTGTCTGGTACGTAGAACTGGTTCTAAACTGCTTTTGGACGCGTGGTATTGCATGTTCCATCACTTGCTTGTGCAACTCCCCCCCAGCTAAATACAATCCCTTAGGTTTGCCATATTGCCAGAGCTGACCTTAATGGTGTCAGAAATAACTGTGGGTGAACCTCAGAGACACACAGTTTATGTTAACAGTCATTTGTGGCCCGGTCTCCCCTGCACACTTAAAATGTTGTCAGGCTCTGCGTTTTTTCTCCCGTTCCACTTCGGCCACAGAAGTTTGTGAAACAGTTTCCGCGGCGCAGACATATGTCAACACTGTCTGCCTTCGCTTGTCGTTCTTCGACACAACCCCCCGGGACGCGTTATTGTCGTGGCGTGAAAGCTCGTTTTGTGAAATATACCCAACAACACTGAGAGAGAGAGAGGTTGCAAGGTCGATGCCCACGTGTGGTTGTTGTTGCATAGGCTGCGCTGCCCCCGAAGCATTAACAATACTCTAGAGATGTTTCTAGAGAATCCTTGTGAAAAGTGTTATGATGGATAAGGAGGGGGGGCCTCTGACCCCACTGTGAGCATCCAGGGGCAGGAGGAGACTGAGAGGGTGGACTCCTACAGGTTCCTGGCAGCTCAACAATAAACTGGACCAACAATACTGAGGCACCTCTCCTCAGGAATGGACACAGGAAGGCTAAGGTCCTTCAAGGTGTGCAGCAGGCTACTGCAGATCTTCCACCATGTCTGGAGGTGGTGGTGGTGGAGGAGAGGAGGCTGAGATGGTGGACTCCTACGGGTAGTACAGATGTTCCTGAGGGGGAAGATCAACACCATCTTGTCCATGATGAGTGGACGCTGACATGGAGCACCTTCAGCCACAGGCTCAATCCCGGCTGACCACCACTGTTCAACACCACCACCACCTAAGACCCCAGCACCACCCACTTGATGAATCTCTCCCAGGATTCATAAGTCATAAGTGTTATCTTATCTTGTCTTGGCTTATCTTAATCTTATCTTATCTTCTATTAGATAAAATAAGATGTAAAAGCCATAATGACAAACATATTGCTCATAATATCGTTGATCTTTTCATAGCTACACGCACAGCACATCATTTTGGTTTCCTGGCAACTGGACATCAATAATGGATATGACCCATCAGCCTTCCTTCTTTGGATGCCGAATTCCAGTAAAACTTGAGCAATAAAACCCCACAAAGGAGGAACGTCCTGGGCAATAAAGGCACCAAAGACTACTTGGGGGGTCTTCTTTCATTCGGTATAAAGCAAGTGATGTTTTCTCAGTGAATCACTTTTCAGTTTTTGTCTTCCAAACGGCTGAATGTTCTCTTCATCGCCCCACAGCCCAGATCTCCTCTGCTGTCTGTCACCTGACAGACAAAAGGAACATTGTGTTGGGGCTTTTGTGTTTCCCAGAGCCGCCGCTGCTGTTATCTGTTCAGGACGATGGTAGACTCAGAGGTGTACAGGAAACGAGCATGGGCTGGCCTCCACAGCAGTCTGAGTCATCCTGAAGTGTTCCAATGGTCCCTGATCCCTCTTCTGTGGGATTCCTCTTAAGCCTGACGTTAATGCTCGCCCCACTGAGTTTTGATTGAGTCTCATGGTTCTCATTCGACTGGCCATTGCTATAGAGCCGAATGCAATCGAAACACAAAGTGGTTTTGTTGCCGGTAGCAGCTTTAACATGAACGATGAGGTCATGATATGGTACTGTGAAGAAACCAAGGGTTTTCAGCTGGGTAAATGGCATAATGACTTCCACTAGGAACCGTAGAAAAGACCCTCCTGACTCAAGCCCTTTCGTCTCGTCTTGATAAAGCCATTTCAGTGGATGGCTCTGTAGATGGCTCAGAAACCAGGAGACAATCAGAGACACGGTGCCTGATTGTCTCTCTCTCTCTCTCTCTCTCTCTCTCGCTACCTTTTGAGCAGGGAACCAATGCGATCACTGTTAGGGTTCACAAAAAGGTTATACATCCTAAAGTCACAAACAAATAATCTATGCAAATGCTTGCCATAACACACAATAAACAACAACAGCAAAAGTTAGGCAGAAAATAACTTACATCATTAGGTTATTATTATTGTTGTTATTATTTAGGGCAACGAGCGATATAGCTCTCTGTTTCTACATATGAGGTAGTGGTACTGATCACTGATACCCCTACCTCCATTACATTTGTAATGAGAGGATGTTCTCATTCACAGTTTTAGTAATCTTGACTCATATGAACATAATTACAGTCCATTTATTCCACAGTGTGATTCATTAACATTTTTTCCCCATGAGGTAAATGCTACCGTATTTAGACACAAATGAAATTCAGTGACCACAAGAAGAAAGAGTCGTCATGGTTACAACAACGATGGCTCATCCTTCCTGTTCTCCCGTGGACACAATGGAACCGGAAACGGCGTGAATGTGGTGACCGCCACTAACTAAATGCTAACTGAGCTAGCATAGTGGTGGGTGGTGGTGGTGGGGGGGGGGTTCCTGGGGCATTGCCCCTTCCTCCTACAGACGCAGGAAGTCCTGTCTGGAGACAGAGGGGCGCGGTGGAGGTAGGTCCAAGCCGAGTCGAGGCTTACTTTTGCTTTTTTGCTTTTTCTTACGATTGGACTTACGAAGAAGAAAATTCAGAAAAAAACTGGGATTCTTGAAAACTAGAGAGAACATCATAGAATTTCTTCTCAGGAAACTTCTCAGGTGAATGTGACCCTCAGGGTCTTCCAGATGCTGAAGACTGGATGGGAGTTGTGATAAAGTACGTAGGTAGAGAGCCGTACAGATGGGGAGAGCTGATCCTCTCTGCCAACACTACCAGTTTGTGACTCAGACTCAAGGCAGGAAGTTGATTTCAGAAAGTCTTCTCTATGAGGTCAACAGAAGGGAAAGACAATGGATGCCTCTGGAGCTTTGTTACGTCATGTCACGTCTACATGTAGGCCTAGCCATGGCATTATATGGCATCCTGAATCAATACACAGTTCCGTGTCATTCGTATAATTACCCTAAAAGGCCCTGAATTGTTTTGTGAAATCAACAAAGCAGAGAAGGTAAACATGCTTATATATATAACGTTTTGAGGTATTGGCATCAGAAACAGCTGATGACCAGTATCAGATGACATGCAGCCACGAGAAAGAGGAAATAAATAGTATGCAGTCCTCAACATTCTCATGAATCTATCCACACTAGATCCACAACCACACATTCATGCCCCCTAAACAAATGAACAGACAAAGCAACCAACACGTAAAACAATTAAATACAACAATTGATAAATAAATAGAGATAATGCATATCTCTATTTGATAATGCACACAGACTTTTTAATAAAATGCTGGAAGCAGATACGTTCTCTGGATTGTGTGTAGAGGCCATGAAAAGATTGTTGTTGTTGACAATCTATAAAAAGAAAAGAAACATATAGAAACATATCTTTCTCTGTTTAGTTCTGCATTGTAAAACCAATAACTCCTACCTAGCAATAAGAACATTGAGTGATGAATTCCTACGCAATATAAAGTTTGGTTACAGTGCCACCTAGAGGATCAAATCGAGCATGTCTGGTGTTTAGCCTACTTGGGTCGATATGAGGGAAATTCATCAGAATTGTACATTGTAAGTTTCCAGCATGTTTCTTTGGCAACCGCATAACTCGACCTCAAATGTAGGCCTACTCCAGAATTCATTCATTCAAGGGACTTTATTCGGATGTGAAAGAACAAAAATATTGCTGAAAATAAGTCTCCAGGGTGTCCATGTGCCGCTAGGTGTCCTCGTGTAGCCGTGACCGAAAACAGAGACAACGAAATAATGGGAAATATAAGCCTACTTTTAGCCTAATAATGTCTGAACAACAGAAATAAGAAGTTTCATTAAATTTGGTCTGCGGAATTGATGTTTGATGTTTTTATGGGGTCTGCCCACCAACGAATGAGATTTTATATTAACTAATTCATATTAACCCAAATAGGCTACCTTTTCAAGTGTAGCCTGTTGCATCAATTATTATTATTATTATAATCAGTGATCTATTATAATAAAAAATCTATATGAGCACGTTTGAACAACTTACATTTTGCTTTTTCTTGCAGTTGTGTTTAAATAAACCTACGTTGAACCTTTTATGAAAGTATACGCACATATGGAGAACACGTTATGAAGACGTAGCCTATTTTACGTTTCTGCGATGGATTATTGAGCAACATTTCCTCCACTCTTCTCTCAACAAGCCCACCAGCTGCCCACGCTGCTGGAGGACTGAAGACTGCAGACTGAAGATTGAAGACTGCAGACTGCAGACTGAAGATTGAAGACTGCAGACTGAAGATTGAAGACTGAAGACTGCAGACTGCAGACTGAAGACTGAAGATTGAAGACTGCAGACTGCAGACTGAAGACTGCAGACTGAAAATTGAAGACTGCAGACTGCAGACTGAAGACTGAAGACTGCACTCCGTCTCCTGACCCACTGCACTCCACTGTGACGCTACCGCAGAACCACGCTGGATTCAAGACGCTACTTTAATTTAAACTTAATAAATAAATAACGGGCCATA
>OOFB01040028.1:8790-21361 GCA_900323305.1 Trachyrincus murrayi
GCGTGTTTTTGCGTGTGTGTGTGTGTGCAGGTGGCTGTGTGTGTGTGTGTGTGTGTGTGTGTGTGTGTGTGTGTGTGTGTGTGTGTGTGTGTGTGTGTGTGTGTGTGTGTGTGTGTGTGTGTGTGTGTGTGTGTGTGTGTGTGTGTGTGTGTGTGTGTGTGTGTGTGTGTGTGTGTGTGTGTGTGTGTGTGTGTCCATTAGCCATCCGCTTCATTAGCAAACATTAGCATCTCTTGCGTTAGCACACGAATGTCCATTAGCCATCGGTTAACATTAGCGTCGTATGTGTCTGTTAGCTAATGTTAGAGCCATATGCGTCCGTGAGCCATCCTTTTTATGAGCCAACAGCATCCGCCACGTTAGCGCTGTATGCGTCCGTTAGCCGTCCGCCGCGTCAGCTAACATGGCGGTGGCTCTCTACAGGAACCCCCACAGCGAACTGTGGCTGGAGCTGTTCCACGCGCTGCTCAACATCCCGGGCGGTGGCCCGCTGCCCTGCCTGCGGGCGCTACGCTACAGGCTGTCCGCCGTGCTGCGGGAGACCTACGGCAGCAAGTTGCTCAGCCTCAAGAACCGCCTGGTGGTGCTGCTGCTGGAGAGCCTGCGCACCGCCAGGCGATAGGGCGGAGACGGACACCCCGCTTTGGCCTGGCGCTCGCCGACGAGCCCATACCAGAACGCACCCTGAAATGAACCACTTTTTGTCGTTTCCTTGTGGGGGTCCAGTTATTTATGTGTCTGAAATGTGACCTGGGAGATTTATCTTTGGTCCCACGTTGGTTTACGAAGGATGTACGCTAGTTTAGACAGCCTTTGTTGTCTTTTTCTTCTTTTTTTTTTTTTTTTTGTCAGTCAAAGAATTGAGTAAGGTCATTGCCATGAGGACGTGCCTCTAGAAATTCATGTATATTTGTATATATAAAAAAAAGAATACGTAAATTGTTGACTTGTATATCGTTAAAAAAAAATACAGTTTTACTTCTTGGTGTTCATAGAGTGAGTGTAATTTTTTTTAATATACCGCACATGGCTGTAATTGGGATCACAGCCATAATTAGGATTTTGTGTAGTTAAAATAAAAGGATGTTTGAATGCTGCTTCTGTCTTGTCTTTAAAAGGTGCCGTAACATGCACAATTAATAATAATGTACTTGATCAATAGAGGCACGGACACATTAACAAATCACTTGTTCACCTTTTATAGCTAATTTCTAATAGTAATATATAATTATAATAACTAATAATAGCAATATTATTATTCACATATAGCCTACCTATTAACGGAAACTACTGTACGCCCAAATGTAACAAACGCCCTTTCCTCCGAAGCTGTTAAACATTCAACCAATAATGTTTCACGTGTGCAATAGAAAAGCGGTTCAATTTGGCCCTGTCCAATCACATGCCTTTGTTTTTTGTTGCGCTAATTGGCTGTGACGTAGGCTGACATGGCACGTTGAAATAGGCCCGTCTCACGCACACCCCGCGGGCGAAGGTGTAACTGCAGTCTTTCGATCAGTGCACACGTGACAAACTCAACCTGAATGCCGTCTTGTGTGTTTTGCGTACCAGAGGAAAACCAATCGTTCCCTCACACTCCCCCGCCTCTCTATCGCCATGTGAACAAATGTGTGTGAGAGAAGGCAGAAACACACGCAGGTAAATCTCTTGGAGAGAAAAAAAAATCATGCCATGAACTTAAGGTCTATGTTGTAGCCTATATCGTACATAGCCCATAGCCAGGGGAGCCCCCCCGGGGAGCCCCCCCCTATATAGCCAGGGGAGGGAACTCCTCCTATGTAATTCCAACGACCTGCCCAAACTCACAGAACGTGTCTGACCAACCAGTCGTCCTAATCCACTTCACTCAGGGTTTCCGTTCACGCCCACCAGCTCAACCCGAGGGAGACGAGCCGACACGTCAATGGTAACTTTGTTTGTGTGTGTGTGTGTGTGTGTGAGCGAAATACGTGGATGTGTGTAACCAGCCAGCGACATGTGCGCCCATAATTAAGACCGCCACATCTCTATTAGTATCTCTTATTATTACTCGATTATACCGCATAGGGTATAATCATAATAATATTATAGGAGGATCAGGATCCGGTTAAGACACCCGAATTAAAAACAACAACCACAACCACAACACAGGACGATGGAGAGTAAAGGGCTGACAGACAAAGCGGCGTCCGAGGCGTGTAAAGAGGGAAACCCGATCACTCAAGTAAGTGGACGTGACATGAGACAGCCATGGCTACAAGCTACATGGGCTACATGTTGCTGTGCGTCACACAGCTCTGTGCAATGTAGGGCTTTATGCCTACTGCGGAGCCATGGAGCCCTACATTGCATAGAGCTGTGTGTGATTGAGATCGACTTGCCAATCATATAGATTTAGAGCAAGAACTGGATGAAGTTTAATATTTTCATGTTCAATTAGGAAAAGAATCCCATGCTGCAAGTAGTGACTTGCCCTGAACATATGTATGTCTTCCCTCCCTTTTCTCTGTGTCTGTCTGTCTCTGTGTCTGTCTGTCTGTCTGCAGGATTTCATGATGCAACAAACCATGTTGAGAGTCAAAGACCCGGTGAAGTCTTTAGATTTCTACACGCGTGTTTTAGGCATGACGTGAGTTTCTGCTTTTTAAACACCGTATGAATAAATAATAAAGAGTCACACTTATTCTACACAACCACAACACAGACCGGCTAGCTTACAGGAATGTGTGGTAAGAATTAGTTTCAACAGAGCAGACCAGGGAGATCTCTAACTATAGCAAGGCCTGTCATAACAATAACTTTGTAAAAACAAGTTCCCGTACTTTGTGAACCTCAACTGTTTTAATCCACGATGTTGTCTAGAAAAAAGCCTATATATTTTAATGTCCAAATGTGGTCATGTTTCCATAGAGAACATACTGAAGATAAACTTGGTCATCTTTGAGATGAGAGGGAGAGTCAAGGAAAGGTAGAGCGAGGCACTTTGAGAGGAAACTTACTCAGATTACAATAGTTATTGTAATCTGTCACGGGGCAGGAGGGGTTTTTCAAGGTCACCAGTCATGATTTTCTGTTGTTGGTCTACCGCAGGCTTCTTCAGAAAATCGATTTCTCCTCAATGCGCTTCTCCCTCTACTTCCTGGGCTACGAGGAGCGCTCAGAGATCCCCACGGAGGTCAAGGAGAGGACCGCCTGGACGTTCTCCCGCCGGGGAACCATAGAGCTCACCCAGTAAGGAGAACCGGTAACATAAACCTGACTGACCAGTACCACCAACAATCTAGAACTAATAACAGAAACCCGACTGACCAGTACCACCAACTATCTAGAACCAATAACAGAAACGTAGCTGACCAGAACCAACTATCTAGAACTAATAACAGAAACCTAGCTGACCAGAACCAACTATCTAGAACTAATAACAGAAACCTAGCTGACCAGAACCACCAACTAAAGCGGGCAGCATAGTTCAAAAGCACATTGTTTTATAATCAATGTGGTTCCGCTTTAGTCACTGAACGTTCCATTAGTTAATACCGGTGGGCTCTCCATGGAGATGGGAAATCAGAATTCAGATTGCGGAAATAAAACA
Source organism: Trachyrincus murrayi (assembly GCA_900323305.1). Lineage (NCBI taxonomy): Eukaryota > Metazoa > Chordata > Actinopteri > Gadiformes > Macrouridae > Trachyrincus > Trachyrincus murrayi. Next base: position 12,383 of record OOFB01040028.1, read on the forward strand.
AAATAGAACTATCAATCAACTAACCAACACAAATCGAGCTAGTACCATCGAACAGCTAGAACCGTTGACATTAATCTAACTAGTACCATCGACCAGCTAGAACCATTGACATTAATCAAACTAGTACCATCGTCTAGCTAGAACCATTGACATTAACCTAACTAGTACCATCGACCAGCTAGAACTGTCAGCTACTGGAACTATCAACTGTCTAGTGTGGCATGAATCTAACTAGTACCATCAACCTCTAGAACCAGCAACATGGATCAGACCATAACCATCAATTAGCTGGAACTATCAACCAACTACATATTGTTGTCTGCCTCTCTCTCTCTCTCTCTCTCTCTCTCTCTCTCTCTATCTCTCTATCTCTCTCTCTCTCTCTCTATGTCTCTCTCTCTCTCTCTCTCTCTCTCTCTCTCTCTCTCTCTCTCTCTCTCTCTGTCTCTCTGTCTCTCTGTCTCTCTGTCTCTCTCTCTCTGTCTCTCTGTCTCTCTCTCTCTGTCTCTCTCTCTCTCTCTCTCTCTCTCTCTCTCTCTCTCTCTCTCTCTCTCTCTCTCTCTCTCTCTCTCTCTCTGTCTCTCTCTCTCTCTCTCTCTCTCTCTCTCTCTCTCTCTCTCTCTCTCTCTCTCTAGTAACTGGGGTTCGGAGTCTGATGAGAATCTGTCTCATCATAACGGGAACACACAGCCTCAAGGCTTCGGTGAGGAAATGCACGTGAAAACATGAAAACACGTAACATGATTTGAGAAGACTTAAATGTTCCACCGCACCCATTTAAAAACTGTTCTGTTGTGTTAAAGTCACAATAAGTACTTGGCGTCCTTTAAATATTAACACACACATACGCACATCTTACACATGACTATTTTTGTAAAACTGCAATGTCACAAGCCCTCCACCCCAAGAGATGTAATGTACTTCACTATTCTGTGTTAGGCATCAGCCTGTAACTGTGAGAGTGTGGTTTCATGGCTGTGTCGGTATGTAGTCTAATCCTATCTTCCACCCCCCCCCCCCCTTACAGGCCATATTGGCATCGCCGTTCCCGACGTCTACGCTGCCTGCAAAGTATTTGAAGATCTAGGAGTGACCTTTGTCAAGAAACCCGAAACTGGTGTGTTTTCACTTATATTGCTGTTCCTATAGGAAGCTAGTCTAAACATCACCAGTGTCTTCATAGAGGAATAGAAGTCTTCGTTTTCACCAGTAGATGGTGATCACAATCAACCAACCTACTAACCAACCAACACATCCAATCAATGCAATTAACCAGTATGTGAAGCAAACCAATTAACCGATTATTCAACCAATTAACGATTGAATCAACACCTCAATAGATGGATTGAATTTGTGTGTGTGTGTGTGTGTGTGTGTGCGTGTGCGTGCGCGTGTGCTCGTTCCTCATGGCAGGTAAGATGAAAGATCTAGCCTTCATCCAGGACCCAGACGGCTACTGGATTGAGATTTTAAGTCCGAACAACATGGTGTCTCTGACCTCCTAGCTCCTCCTAGTCCAGACGCCGGAGAGGTGGAGATGTACCTCAATACTTCGCCCTGCTGTTTATTTCCAGTTGTTTGTCCTTATATATTTACAGCACACATGTTTTGCTGGCCATTTGGGTTGTTTTCAATAATAAATTTTTATTTTGAGAAAATGCTTTGTTGAACATTCATGTCTAGCATGTGCTAAGCAGTGTCAAAATGTGATCGAAATGTGGTGCAATAACATGTTATTTGTGACAAAAGTACCTTTTTCAATAAAGAAATGCATGTAAAGCTGCCTGTAGTCTTTTAGTCTTTTTTAGACTAATAGAGATTTCCTCATTTAAAACTAGTTAGCTAAGGCTAGGCTACTCTCACAAATCAGACTTTAAATTGAACGTTATCTTTTCAACCTGGACCTGGATTGGTTGAGCGAGAACGCAGCTGTGAAATGTCTGCATTGTAAATCTTTGGGGCCATAGCGCCCGTCGATGTACGTCCTCTAAAAGTGCTTGTTTTTACCACTGACAGGCTCAGATTGTTATATGTGTTTGACAACATTATGGAAAGGATCCCTACAGGAGGAATACAACTTTTTCCTCTACCTTTCGCTTGATCCAGTCTGTTTGTTATTGTGTCTAACCAAGTCAAATTTTGAGACGTTTTGTAAATAAGGAGGGAGGAACGTAGTAATGAGGGAAACATTGCAATGACACAATAAGACATGCATACCATGTTCAGAGGTTAATAATAAAAATGTCATAATATGCATATATGTTCATAATAAAAGTCATAACAAATCCTACTGTAAAGTCATGACAATTATGCAGAAAGTTCAATCACTTTTCGCCTTTCAAATTTAATTAGCCCATCTTGCCATGTAGTGTTTCTGGTAGCTTCATATAGTCATTGTCATTGTAGCAACAATAGTCATTGTTTGTTTTATTTTTCTGAATACAGAGTATTCATAACAGATTAGTCATTTTAGAAATCTCTCAATAGGGGCCTCTACTGTACAGTACAGGACAGAGATTAGTCACTAAATAGAGCCCTCTACAGGCCAAATAACGTTATTGCGGCCATTTAAGGTGGACTGGAACATTCGAATAAGGAGCTGGCGAATAAGTAGCCAACTTCAGCCTCGTGAATAGGCCTACTACATGTCTTTTTTTTGTAATGCTAAAACGCGTATATAATGAGGGATGGATTAACAGGGATTGTGCTACATCGAAGTGAACTATTATTGATCGACCAACGTGAGAAACGCAGTCGGCTGACCCGGGCTTTACAGCTCCGCCCGGGGAGCCGTTCCCAGGGCTGTCACCACCCAGGCAGGGGACAACCCCCTAGAACTGCCCGTCATTCAGCTGGAAGTGGGTGGTGCTTCTACTCTAAATGGTTTAACGATGAGATAGTGACTCCAACGTCTAAATAACTTAAAACAGACGATTAACACACACACACACACACACACACACACACACACACACACACACACACACACACACACACACACACACACACATAACTGCAGAATGGAGTTATGGTTTTCATCTGTGAGAGCAAAACAGCTCACAGTGTATTTATTTGCAAGAGAAAAGACACAGATGAGATGATGGGATTGTCATGAATGCTTCTGTCATCTTCGTCGCCACAAGTGATAAGTTAGTTGGCTGACATTATTGACATCCTCGTCATCATCACTAAAGATGGCTTCTTCTTTGGTTCGGTTTGGATCGGTAGGGATTGAGTCAAGTTCAAGTTAAGCTGGAAACATTTTGATGAAGAGCAGTTGGACCTATTTTTTGTATATATATATAATTTTCCTTGTGTAAGTAAGCCTACGAGTGTTGAAATTAGCTAACAGGTAAAAATGTACATTTAAATTTCATTAAAATGAAGTTGCTGAATGAAAGTATCTCACTCACTGACTTTAGTGAGCTTTTGACCTTTTCGCCGACCTATGTTGTACAGGCATTAGTACACATCATGAGTTATCTTCCATGTCATCTTAACACATTCAATATTTGTATAAACTCTTTGTATAAACATCTTTGTGGGAACAGTTCATTCGGAAATTTTATTCACAAATGTTTTGTGAAGATTATGAAAATCTCATTTCCACATACTGCTAAAGATTTGAAAATATATATATAAAGAAAATACATTTGATTATTTTACCGGAAAACCTCAGTGCTAACGTCAGAGACACCCCAACTGCCGGTGAATAAAACCAATTAGGCAATCAAAATAAGCAGGTGTGTAAAAACATTCAGTGTTACTCCTGGTTAATCAATGCGGTTACAAACCAGCCATTAAAAATCCAGTCAGCAAAGTAAGGCGGTTCGGTAGGTAGCAGTTTTTAAACCAGGCAGTTAAAACAGTAGTCAGTAAGTGTGTCAGAGGATGTAGAGTCATACATATAGGAGATTATTGAGCTAGCTCGCTAGCTAGCTAGGGGATGCTAGCAGTCAGTAAACATGAGGTGGGGGAGGGGAGGTTGGGGGGGCGGAGTCAGAAAGCGCCAACCTCTCTCCCCCAAGGTCTGTAGTGCTTGCTCTGGGAGGAGGTGAGGGTGGTGGAGGTGGAGGAGATGGGGGGGCTGGGGGAGGAGAGGGAGGAAGGCGTGAGGGAGGGAGGGATGAGGGCAAACCCGCCAGAGAGCACCAGGGGTAGGGGCTGTACTAGCGGGGGGAGGGGCAGCAGAGAGGAGGAGGTGGAGGAGGAGGAGGTGGGGGTGGAGGACGTGCAAGGTAGCAGGGTGGCGGCTCTGAGGGAGGAAGGAGAAGAGGAGGAGGAGGAGATGGAGGGCGAAGAGGTGGAGGTGACGTCGGAGGAGGAGTAGGACCCAGAGAGGAGGGTTGAGACCAACGGGCTACGCTGCAACATCTCCGCCAGCCTGTGGGGGGTGATACCTGCGCTGCCCCTGCCACCTCCGCCTCCTCCTCCTCCTCCTCCCACCGCCCCACCACCACCGCTGGGGAGCACGCTCAGTCCGAAGGCGGCGGGTGGGGGGAACGGGCGGAAGGCGGTGGCGATAGCAGCACTGGCTGCTGCGGGCCAGTGGAAGGGCGGGGCCTGGTGATGGTGATGATGATGGTGATGATGCGGTGGTAGGGTCGCTGGGGGTGGGGGAGGAGGCGCGAGGAGGGTCATGGCGGCGGCGTCGCGGTGGGAGGCGCAGGAGGAGAGGTGGGAGAGGAGGCGCAGGCGGAGGGGGTCGCTGGGCTCCAGGCCCTCCATGGACACCAGGAAGCGGGAGACCTCGGACACACACTCCCTGAAGCCCAGGGACAGGAAGTCCAGCGCCAGGGCGTGGCTGTCGAAATAACCTGAGAGTGGGGGGGGGGGGGGGGGGGGGGGGGGGGGGGGAAGGAGAGGTGGGGGGGGGGGGGGGGGGGGGGGGGGGGGGGGGGGGTGGAAGGGAGAGAGAGAGAGAGAGAAGGAGGGGTGAGAGAGAGAGAGATGTTTTTTGTTTTGTCTTTTCAAGATGAAGCTGTCATCTTTCCTCTTGTAACTCAGTCACACACAATTTGTCATGAAAACACACACACACACAAACACACACGCATGCATGTGCGCATGCAGCTCCTCAAGCACACACATCTGTACACAGCATAAAAACATCTGCACACACACACACACACACCATTCTGAAGGCCTCCTGTCCTGAGCGAGGGGACTATCTGCAGAGCTGTGTGTGTCTGTGCTGTGTGTGTGTGTGCGTGCATATGTGTGTGTGTTGCGCGCCACAGGTGGTTTCATAAACCCAAACAAACTGAGTGGAGAATCGGTCTGTGAACGCAGCCTCCTGCACTCCCATTGGCTCTCAGGAAGCAAACAGCAGGACCCAGGGTCAAGTGAAGCCTCCCGCCACCACCACCTCCCCATGACTAACCCCTCTCACCCCCGTCACCTCACCCCCCACACCCTGACTAACCCCTCTCACCCCCGTCACCTCACCCCCCACACCCTGACTAACCCCTCTCACCCCCGTCACCTCACCCCCTCACCCTGACTAACCCCTCTCACCCCCGTCACCTCACCCCCCCATCCTAACCCCTCTCACCCCCCACCCCCCCCCCCCCCCCCCCCCCCCCCCCCCCCCCCCCCCCCCCCCCCCCCCCCCCCCCCCCCCCCCCCCCCCCCCCCCCCCCCCCCCCCCCCCCCCCCCCCCCCCCCCCCCCGTCACCTTGACCGGCTGATTGACTGTCTGGCTGACTGGCTAGTTCACTAACTGACTTTCTTTGGCCAAAGCAAATTAATCCCCTCTTGTGCTTGTTACAGAGCAACTTTAACTTGTTACGTCTACAGAGAGCAACTTTAACTTGTTACGTCTACACAGAGCAACTTTAACTTGTTTAACTGTGAAATGATTTGTGGAATCAGTACCAGTTAATCCAAGCCAAGTACAAAAATCAAGGATGAACATTAACACCCCAGACCCCCAGCAGGTGAGACCAGGTGTACCTTTCCCTCCACTAGCCTGCAGCATCTTCAGGTGGTCCACCGTCATCTGCAGTATCTCCGCCTTCTCCAGTTTGGCTGAGCCCTAAATGGACCAGGGGGCGGAGTTAACACCAGTTAGTGGGTGGGGTTAGCCGGTCAGCTGATCAAACAACCACACACAATGGCAGGAGCGCCGTGACATCACTGTTTCCACAGTGATAAGGGCCACAGAATAGACACAGAACCTATAGACCCAGAACCATATTCTCCACGGTATGGGTTATTAATGCTACAGGTTAAGAAGGAATTCGTTTTTAGAAATCTTTTCAATTAGAGAGAAAGAGAGAGAGAGAGAGAGAGAGAGAGAGAGAGGGGGACAGAGGGAGGGGGAGAGAGGGAGAGAGAGAGTGTGTGGCCTTGTATTACGAGAATAAGTGTAAAAGAGCTTAGCAATAATTCAATATGATCTTAGCTAATAATGAATTATTGATAACAGATTAGTTATCTGTTCATGGTATGTTATTGTGAAATTAAGACGTGTATTTGTTATCTATGAAGTTAACACTCATGAGTTTTTGTTAGGCCTATATGGCATTTTACTATTTAAATGGAAGTTGAATGTGTTCATGGCATCTTTATTGTTTTCACATGATATTTATATCGTATTTAAAAAATCGACTGCAATTACAATGCAAAGTAGCCTATTGTGATGAATCAAAATCACATACTCTCTCGTTAAGTGTTGCATTATGACAAAATAATAGACATACTCTCTCTCTATATATTACTTAGGGGGGGGGGGGGTTAGTAATAGACCGATACATATCTATTAGTTTGTCGTAAGACACTTTGAACAAAACGGAAGGGAATTAAGAAAGACATAACAGAGCGGAACATTCTCACCTGTTTCTCGAAGGCGGTGGGAACCAGCCTCCTCAGCTCTGACAGGCTGTAGTTAATCCGGTCCCTGCGCCTCTTCTCGATAATCTGTCAGATCAGGGGACACCACTCCAATGATTACCTGAACCCATTGACTTTTTACTCTTTGGAATAAATAATGACGACGACGACAGCCGTGGTAATAAACATATTATTCACCCCTCGTCGTTTTTTCCTCGCCATAGTTTGGGTCGTGGATCCACATCTAATGAAAGCGCCCTTCGTGTGTCTGGGAGAAAGTTTACGAGAACACTTTGAAATGTTATTCAGCGAAAGTGGTCGAGATGTAGGCCTACGAGGGAACTAAGCATCTCATTTCATTTAGGCCAATTTAAATTCCTTTGAACCTGGCAATACTTTGAAATGTAGGCCGATGTTGCCTTTTTTTTGCCCCCACAAGGTTACCAAGAAAACACGCAAACGCAGCCGCTGGATAAGAAAATAAGATTAAAAGATAATTAAATAAGAGATACCAGCAAAAACACGCCGTCTATCGTCCTCATTGCTGCCTTTGTTCACTTCAAGGCACGTTAATTATCAATCTACTAAATAGGCCTATGCATTGACATTGATGTTTAGCGGGTTTTAACTGTAAATCCATCGTCCCCTGTGACGTGTCTACAGCCGGCCTGCTCCTTTCAACTCACCGGGGATAAAAGTTTTCGCTGCCGACGTCAATGGTCTCGTCGGCGTCGCTGTCCCCGGAGCTGCTCTCCTCACACGGCCGCTTCATGGCGCTCAGGAGGCGGGGAGGCACTTCGCTCCTCCCGGGGGGATGTTTTTTTTATTTTTTTTATAGCGTTTCAGCTGAAAATGTATTTTATTTTAGAGACCGGTCGAATGAAATCTCCAGAATAACTTCACATTTATTTTTGTAATTTTTTCCAAATTAGCCTATAGAAAACACGAAATGGATAACAATATTAATACTTTTCCAAAAATGACCGAACTTACTTCTAGACAACTCTGGATCCGCCCAATGTCTCAAGAATGTTTAGCAAAAAAAAGAAAAAACGTTGCCTAAAATATTTAATTCGTTATTTACTCTGCTGTAGTCTTCAAAATAACAAACAAGCAAAAAAGTTAATTCCGACACGCTGTCCGGTTGTCTGCGGTGTGTGTTCAGTCAGCACCCCGGGACAGGTAGCCTGCAGCGGACTGGACGACTGACCGTGTCCTCAACGATGCGAATGTTTCCCACGGACCCTCGAAGCCACACACACACACACACACACACACACACACACACACACACACACACACACACACACACACACACACACACACACACACACACACACACACAGACGGGGGCCAGATTTGAGATGGTAGATTTGTGCAGTCTGGCCAGGGCTGGTCCCTTTTCTCCCAAGATAATACCGCCTGTCTGGACGCATGCGCGGGCGCGCGCGCGTGTGTGTGTGTGTGTGTGTGTGTGTGTGTATGTGTGTGTGTGCGTGTGTGCGTGCGTGTGTGTATGTGTGCGTGTGTATGTGTGTGTGCGTGTGTGCGTGTGTGTGTGTGCGTGTGTGTGCGCGTGTACGCGTCCTTTTTTGCGTGCATGTAAATGGACGAGAGTAGCCTTTTTCTGGTGTGTGTGTGTGTGTGTTTTTTTTTTTTTTTTTCCCCGAAAGGGACAGCATGTTTGTTATTTGAAAACAGCCGCCGGGCGCGTGAAGCGCCGTGAGAACGTGTTTACAGAAGCACGGGGCGCTCCGTCACAAAAGGCAGCGCGGTGTGCGCGGCGCGCGGGGCTCTCTCGTCGCTCCGTGGGACAGACGGGTGCATGGGAACCAGGGCACGCTCTCGAGTCGTAAAAAAACAGACGTTATATAAGCGCGCGGCTTTGAGGCTCGAGAGAACGAATAGGCCTACCGCATGCGCAGTCGAAGGAGCGATCACAACGTTTTCACAAGTTTCACACATATATGTTTAATGTTTTGACAAACTAAAGATCAAAAGTTTTAACAAACTAAAGATCAAAATATATATTGTTGTTGTTGTTGTTGTTATTATTACTGTAATGCACAATTATCCTATTGACATGTCTTATGTGCAGAAAAAATATTAAAGGAACTGTCAGTGTGTGTGTGTGTGTGTGTGTGT